>QVRM01002866.1:0-94428 GCA_003439945.1 Dermanyssus gallinae
AGGCCAGCGTGAGAAGCAGGCCAACACAACAACAAAGTAGAGCACAATACCGAAGAATGCTGGCACGGGAAGGCGCGGGAGGAGAGGGGGTAGTGGGGCAGGTACCCCAGCAAACGACCATACCGATAGGAGTTTAACACGCCGATGATAGCCGAAACCAGACGGGATGATTTAGAAAGCAAACTCCCCTCCGCAAGATGGGCACACCCCCAAGTCTCGCGCAAGATCGAGCGTCGTCTCGGCAAAATGGTAAGTTGTTTGTTGTTGTTGTTGTTGATGTTGTTGTTGTTGTTGATGTTGTTGATGTTGTTGATGTTGTTGATGTTGTTGCTGTTGTTGTTGTTGTTGTTGCTGTGGCTGTTTGTTGCTGTTGTTGTTGCTGCTGCTGCTGCTGCTGTGCCGACGTAACTTATGCGGCCACAAGTCAAAATTCTGTATCATTTTCTACCTTTACCAAGATTCTTTACCACTCCCGGCATCTCAACAAAAGAACGACATCACCTCCAACAACAACAACAACACACGAACAACAAGAACAACAACCAAGAAAGACAACCGCTGGTGGGTGAATAGCGTCGCGTCGCATCACATCGCCGAGTCAACAATGATATATGACGTCTTCTTATTCTGCATGTCCATGACGTAGCAACAACGGCAGCAGCAGCAGCAATAATAGCGGCAACAACAATAGCGGTGGCAGCAGATAGCCGCTCAGTGGTGTCCAATCAGGAGGTGTCATTTCTCAATATTTTCAGCTATTGTTATTGTTGACGTCTTGTTTTCGCTTTCCCTGATTGCTGTTGTCGGTGCCATTGATGTATTACTGGTTTTTTAAATGCGCCGTTATGCGCGAGACTATGTACCGTTGATATTGTTATTATTATTATAGGTAGCGGCGGTGGCTTAGGCAGCAACGCACCGTTCGAAACGTGGTTGTCAGAGCGTTAAACAAGTTTATCTTCCGACAAACATTGCTGTCACACAATATTTAGTACGAGTTTTCCTAATATATTTATTTTTCGTATATTACATTATGTTTGTAAGACACATATTACAAGAGATTAGCTTTAGAGATTAGAGTTTTCCTAATATGTTTTCGTACCAACTTAGTTAAAACTGTATTTAGAGCCGCCAGAATCCCCTGTCAGCAAACGGCAAAAATATATCACTACCAATGTGAAGTTTTTAAGTAGCTAAATGTTTACATACATTAAAGTATTACGCATCTACGCACAAAAACAAATATTTAGCTTCCCGCTACAGACGCAGATATGTCTCAGAGACACTTAGACAACCCCCGGAATTTCTGGCTACGACTTATATTCCAGACCGAGCAAGGTGGCTTAGTGGCAAAGCCTTTGCCTTGCATTCGGGAGGACTGGGTTCGAACCCCAGACCGGCCACCCTTAAATTGGTTTGCATGGTTTCCAATTTAAACAAGGTAAATGCCGGAGTGGAGTAAACTTAGCCATGACATGAAAAATCCGTACACGGGCAATTGCCTTACGGGAAATCTTAAAAAAAAAAAGATTTACTAAGAAAAGTAGCTCTTTAACCTGTTTTCAATTTTGGTTAAGCTTGCATTTCACCATTGAAACCAGGATTTTATGGTTTTTACGTGTTCATAAATGAATTAATTTATAATCAATAAAGTGCATGCCAACGTATATATATATATATATATAAGAGTTCGGCGCGACAGATGCCATTTTGGAGCGATTTTTTATCTGCGATTTGCAGATTTGGACTTAAGCTTAATGGCATAGGGTTTTCTACTGAGGTTGTCTTTCGAAGGCTGAAAAACCTTAAAGAAGAAGTCTAGTTACTCCCCAGATTGCCTTCCACCTATTATTTTGCTGAAATCGCGGACATTTTGGCAACTCCGCGCTCATTGATCCTCGCTCGTTCATTCGAAGGACGGAACCGTGCCAACCTTGTTTAATGAGTCACTATTCGGACGTCGGTCCGCAATAAAGAATAGATGAGCCTGCCGGAAAACTACCGTTCTGTTGACGTAATATACTACACCGTGTCTCGTCATAAAGAAAATTGCCGTCGACCACATTACAAGTAGAACCTTCATAAGTACGTCACGACTGAACTAGTAAAGTAGACGCATCTCTTTCAAGCAGCGGCCAGTGTACACCAGGAGTGCTTTAAGAGCTTGATTTGCATAGACCCACAGATGTTTGCAGGCGACAGATGTTTGCTAGAGACTTAGGGCGTGCACTCTCTGAGCGTAACCAGGTGTAAATCGACGACCTCAAATAAACCTATATAGATTTTTATACCGACAATGATCGGATGGCGTTTCAGAAAGCAATTCACTGTATATCGAACTACTTACTGGTCACAAGCCAAACGGATGAAAATTTTGACGCCCAAGCGTGCGGTGCTAATCACGATGTTTGACGAAACTGCGTGTCATTTGGACGGGCAATATGTGGCCGAAGTGAACGTTTACAAATTTTCAGGAGTTTTGTTGGACCGCCAAGTTATATTTCGTCACATTATAGTTCATGCAGAAGCGGCAGCATGTATGTAGTGTGTTTGGCGTGTCGTTTAAGCAGACTACAATTGGCTATTATTCCACAACAAAAAGCTTATCGATTTGCACACGACCAAAACACATATTTACCCACAGAACGATAAGAGCCTGCACATAATCCCGCGAACTTAATCTGGGCAGAATAAGCACAGCAACGATGACGATGGTTATTAGTATTTTGTTTTTACTATTACTATTTTTGTAATATTTATTACTCGTTTACAATACACGCCTATAGCGGAGCATCCATGCGTTTTGGCTTACGCAGGCAAGCTTACGTTCGCCATAGGTGCAGCGTAGATGGGTTTTGGTTTGCCATTGCAATGTGAGTTAGAAAAATTAAACCCGTGTAAGCTTTATATATATTAGTCTAATAAAGAACCAAAAAACGAAAGGCACATCGAGGAAATCAGAGGCGATAGACGCGCTGGCACAGTTTCTGAGGCAGATGTTGTCTAGCTGCCTGTCGGAGGAACGCGGCTCCCATTATAGGTGTCCTAGGCCGATACGTACTATTCAGCGGACCTTGGAACTCTTACAGATCTTCGCATTTTCTAATTTCTTGGGTATGAGGAATAAAAATAACAATACCACTAATATTAATATCGCCTTTATTTGTCATTCAGTCGTATCTACCATTTAAACTGGGTCTTCAGCCAAACCCCGTTGATGAGTTCGAAACACGCAACAACATTGGAGTAAGCACATTCTTGGCTCCAAAGGTAAGTAGGCTTGACCAGTTTTCTATGTACTATCAGATCAGGGCCAATATCGGTTGAGGATTTTACTAAGACAAACATAAGTGACCAAAGTCAAGACTAACAGAGACCGGAAGGCCTAAATTGCGCGTATAGAAAGCAGTAGCGTAATTTCGTCTATCGAGTATTTATATTCCAGTGCTTCATATTTCATATACCGTCTCACCATCTGGCAACACTAACGAGGTCCATGGCATGTGAGACAGAGCATAGGCGGTAAGGTATATTTTATCATAACAATCGTTATCGTAGTAAGTAACAAAAATGACAGCAATTAAAATAATTTTTTAAAAATGCACATCACATCTGTGCATATGTCATATAATAAATTGATCGAAAATCATATTTGTATTTAAAAAAACACTTATTGAAACGGGGGACTGTCAGACAGTTGTTTTCCATGGCTTTTAAACGCGTGCACTTGGTGAATTCTTGGGGAAGCAGTTTCAATGATATGGTCTCGCCAGGTTAGTCGACACGAGGCTTCATTTATGGTTGGTCGTCTGAATCTACGGGTCACGGTATTCATGCTGGTTGTGTCTGGACCATGACAAATGACATATCAAGCTGAAAGAGACCTTCAAAATGTTTAAATCCCAGGACCTAAAATTCGTTTTTATCGGCAGATCTCACAAAAAGGTTTAAGGAAGAATATATCCTCCCTAACCAATATATCATGTGAAGCGCGTCGTTATTGGCGATTTGGAAGTTTCAAATAAAACAATACCACTTGATAGACTTCAAATACACGTATGCTTAGAATATTAAAAGCTGATTTTGGGGAATGAGAATGTTGGATGCAAAGCGATTTCGAAGGACTGCGTACCTGCAACTCACTTAATACAACCACGGTCAAGGATCATGGCACTTCATGAAGGAATCTCGCATGTCTAAATATGCCGTTTTTGTGTTCAATAAGAAAAGCCCATCTTGATTATACCCTATTTAAAAGATGAAAATGCGTCTGAAAATGCAAATCATCTACGTGTTTAGTAGCATAGGCTCTGGAAACGGGTAAAGTTCTCTCAGAGTGTATTTGCTTCGAAATCCAGAGTGCTTGAAACCCCCTCACAAGGCAAGCTGGTTTAAATCAATATGCGCTAGGATGGATTCCAAATGTTTTCCAATAACAAGTATATATTTTCTGATCGCTCTTGGGGCTACTCTAATAAGGCTTATCCTACCAACACTGTAAACAATGTTGTAACACACCCATATACAAGGCTTGTGACAAATTATTCGATGCTTAGTTATCGCCTGGTAAACATCAATGCTAGATTTCCTCATCTGTTTAGATGTGTATTAGGATTATCTACAAAGAAATGCAAAACCAAACTTAAACAACAAATTTGTTTAATTTCGCCGGATATATTAAAAACATGCGCATTTGGATGAGTCTCCCAGCACAATTAGAACATAGCAAATTCTACTAAACACCATTATGTAATATAAATTACGTTGACACACTCACAAAAGCGAGCAGACACGGGCGATAGCCTTTTCTGCAAGATATCCTGAACTCTTGCAATTGTTCGAATTGTGTAATTATGAAAATTTCAAGCTCAATAAGGAATTTATGAATCTAAATAAATTTGCCGTCCGGAGAAGACGGTCCCATAAAAATATGGCTTATAGACCTATAGTTGCCAACGTTCTTTGAACGGCGTTTGGCGAAGATGCCTTTGCCGAAGCTTATGTAAGCTGTAATTTATACATTATCTGAGAAGCAAATCAACCCCGTTAAAGCTCTTGTAATAGCCCTGGCGATGTAAGCAGCAATCGCACCACCAGTGACTAGTTGGTCACAGCTATCCGTTATCCTGAAATATTGCGTGGTGTTGTTTCGTTTTTTAATCACCTTTGTTAGGTATATTTCAATCATAATTATAATAAAACAGCAATAATATTCACAAAGTCAAGCTGTTTAGTGAGTATTTGCCCGAGCAATTGCCAGCATACTATCTTTTGAACGGTTCGCCACATCGGTTAGGCAGATACACTACGCATTAGGATCATGAAAATTTACTGTTCTGCGCAGTTCATGATGAAGACCATGTACCGTGTAACAAGCTACAACGTGCTGACTCGTACGATTCGAGCCTCTCTAGGCCTTATTTGTCGTGGCACACGTGAAGATAGAGTGGGGGTCCACCTCGGCCATCATCTTTTTTAAAAAGGTTTTTGGCCTCAAGATGGGAAAATTGCCCAACTAACTATATATATATATATATATATATATATATATATATATATATATATATATATATATATATATATGGATGCGTTTAGATATAGTGTATTGTAAAAGCGCGGGCATATGTCTCAAAATAGCTATCGCGCCGCGAAAATCAATTTGGCGACACGAAGCTTCCACTGTCGACGAGTGACCTTAGGCAAATACACCTGCTGCCCTTTGTCAGGGGTGCCTAAACCACCAGCAGTCCATACACGTAAAGACATCTTCTCATCACCGTAGGAGTTAACAACAGCGGCGATATAAATACTATGTGATTGAAGAGATAACAACAAGCAAATCTATAGCGGAAAAACGACAGAAGAAGAAAAATAAAATAAAAGGACAAAAACAATTAACGCAAAAGGTGAGTAGAGTTGCTTGACACCATGAGCTTGCACCGCGCCCGGTAGCTCACATTGAATAGCAAAGCATGACAGCTGTGATCAACTGTGTTAACCACAGTTAAGGGTAACCAACTGTGTTAATCACACAGATCAACTGTGTTAATAATAGTTGAGGGAAAACCTGCGAGAGGAGGTTTACACTTGTTGCTGGTTGTCAAGGTCAAGGATTCGGTAGGCCAACGACAACCAACCGGGAGAGTGCACTTGACACTCTCGCGGGAAAGGCTGCAACATCTACCTTTCGCGCGCACTGACCTTTCGCCTCCTCTTGGACGTTATCACGTAATGCCGTAACGAGTAGACGAACAGAATGTTGCGAGAGCTAGCCAGTGTTGTGGTCGAAACATTGCTGTCTAACAAACCGGCAGAGCCACCATAAGAACAAGGATAGACTGAGAGTCATCGGCAAAGTGTCTTTTTTTTAGAAGACGAATTGGAAAATGCACGCACCGCGGCAAGCGCGGGCCGGCAGCGTAGAACTCCAGCCCATTAAAAGCCAGTCATGTCCCCGCCGTTCGCTCTGACTGGAAACTAAATAGGCATTTCATCGGCGAAATGCCTGCTTAGTACTGAAAAAAAACAGGTTACAAAAACTACGTGACTATCTGCACCACTTGTTACGTCCGATGGTATTGTAGAACTAGCTTTGCGTCAGCTGGAGGACGCAATATGGTACCAGAGTAACCTTGGATTGTTGTTGTCGTGTAATACCACTCTAATATGCCAAATTCGATATTTCAAAAAATATTTTATAAAGAACAGTAAGTCGGGTTGAAATTTCACTTGCTCGCTGCTTTGCTTCGTTCTGACGAACCTTTCTCCCCTGATGACATTGTTCCGAACACCTCTTTTTTCTACCTCGTAATGGAGTTTTTTTTAATGAAAATAAACATAATCGTTTTTCTGTCCCCAAGTCTTTCATGCATATCTTCCTTCGTGGTAATTGCCAACTTCGCTAATATCTCGCTGATTTTTACGCAACAACTAGTTTTGCGTCTCGCCTCTAAATTTCACTCGTGGCTTCTTGTTTTCTATCTTCCTAAACACTCGCCCTTTCGACATATTTCTCACCCCCTCTAATTATCTAGGCGGCAATGATGATGACGGCTTAGCATAGTCAGTGAAGTGACCATCGAATGAATCTCCAACTGAACACTCTGTCCGGATAATTTTCACTTTTCCACAGCCTCCGCCTTTCCCGATCTCACAAACAGAAATGCTTTTCTGAGCTGACCTGCGTCGACGCGCTCTCAACGTGATGCTCCGGTTGACACAGACAAAACCACACGACCTAGCATGCAATCAAAAATGTACAAAATACCCAGTGACGTATTCTATTAAATGGTAACAACAAATGCAGCTGGAAAAGACAGCATGTTGGAAACACGAAGAGTAAGCAGGTAGAGGGGGGGGGCGATAGGGGTAGGTGGAATAAAACATGTACTCTGATCATCTCCGTTGTCACCATCGAGATCAGGCCACGACCGGGGCATGCTGCTCTTCACGCCGTCTCGGTGGTTTCTCTCTCAGACACTGCTAGGGCTACGTGACTAATAAATCAATAAATAAAAATAAATAAGGTTGCGGTGCGTGCCGTGCAACCCCCATCAATTCGTAACTAATATCAACGTGTTCAACAACGTGACTAATAAATAAATAAGGTTGCGGTGCGTGCGGTGTCACCCCCATCAATTCCTGATAGACTCGCCGCCGTATTCCACCGTCTGCCGGTTGGCTTGCTCTTTGGTTGGTTAGTTGCCTACCGTACTGTTTACAATTTAGTAGCGTTCGTGGTATGAATGGTATTTGCCGCGCTTGGATATTGTTTGCTGTTCGTGTCAGCCTGCTTGTTTGTAGGCTTCTGGGCTGCTGATCTTGTTAGCGTTATTACCGCCTTCTACCGCTACTATTATTCGTAGTAATATGAGAAGTTGTTATAATAAAGATTCATTGTTGCTTGCTGGTGCTGCTGCTTTCGCTGCATAGAGATGTCGTAGCAGTTGTGGCTTTTCTAAATATTTCTCACATCTTGCTCTCTTCTGTCTGTTGTCAAAAGTCATGTCTTATACTGTGCTGTAGAGTATGCTGTTATTTTTGTCATATTGATACTACTCAAGGTATGTCGTGCATATGCGTGCACAGTTAAAATATCTAGAAGTCTCAAACACACACAATAACACAACACAGACCCATATATATATATATATATATATATATGGTTGAAAGAACTAGAAAGTTTTCTAATACATAAACAAATATGTGCAAACTTACAGCATTACATTATTATTACGTATACATATATATAATATGTATACGTATAAATATATATCTATGTTCTTGCCAAGGTTCCTTTCCTCGGCAGCTGGAGACACCGATTGACGCCGCAAACCACACCCGAAATGAGCTGCAGAGTCTCTCTTACAGACGATCCCACTGAAAGTACTACGAAATAAAACAAAAACCCAGGGCAATTGTCAACTTCATCTGACGAGTGTCGGTCTTCTTCCTTCCGATCTACTAAGTGTGTCCTACACACATTCACAACACTAAAAAGTAACTCATAATTGTAAGACGAACCGTATCGTATATAAACATCGGGCCATACAATAGAATGTTTGCCTACTGCATGTTATCCCCGCTTGTCTTTATATGCAATCATAATTGTTTTGTTTCCAGTGTTCTACAAGTTGCACGCGTAGCGGGAAAGCGATGATTTAATACATTGCAAAGAGAAACGCCTTGTCCAAATCCTTTCCCTCCAGCTCACAATCTCGTGGTCTGTTGTGTAGCGCGCGGCATTTGTATGGCGTGGTTCGCGTCTATACTGTGCGTGTAGAAGTGGGAGTTGGTCGCGTTCGTGCCAGGACAGCTAGCAGCACGGCTCTCGTCGCATTTAATGAGCTTCGGTGTCACTCGGGACACCATAGCCGAGAGGTGAGCTCCGGCCACGTTTTCAAACCCAGCGAAGACCGCTCGATTTGTAAAATTGTCAAGATGAGCCTGGACGCAGAGATAGATTGCTTGCCCGTTTGTTTAGCAGACAGAAAAAGAAACGCTGCAAAAACAGCACAGCGCTTCTCTGCATGCAACCACTTATATATATATATATATATATAGAACATCATCAAGTGTGACCATGGCAAGAAAAGCTAAAACAGTGATAGTACAAACTAAGAGGTGTCGAGAGAGTTGCGAAGTACACCAGTGCACCAGGTAGTTCTTCCGAGCCGATCGTGTTCGATTTGCAACGTCATTACAAGAGACGCTTATATATGTTTTGCTCACGATGAACAAACGCACTGCCACCTGTCTCTTTGGACGAAACGAAAAGACGTCATCTCGTACACAAAGTCTCCGGGTTCAGCGCACGCAGATGACACCGGCTTTCAAATCATTCATCAACCTAATACTCATAGAATGCCCACCAAATTTATCGGTACCCAGCAGTGCTGGTACTGCTCCGACGCCCACTATGGATAGACCCAGTGTGGGCGGATGGATTAGCACACACCCAACCGACGTCAGTGCGTGCAATGATCAATCTGATACTTTACGCAGCGAACCTCCTGTACCGACAAAAAACGACGAATACACTCATGTTGACCCCCGCCGGGAAAAACTGACTGCATTCCGAGAGCAGAAGAGACTAGCTAAAACGAAAAGAGAGTGAATCGTCGGGCGAACAAGGAATCATTCAAGGTGATCATCCAGAGATAACCGGGGATGAAGGTGACGCCGCAGCAGAGTGTTCAGAAGGCTTGCTGTTTCAATGTACGAACGCATATACCGCGTGGCTCCCGGATGCAGATCATCAGGTGACAGGAGGTCCATTATCATGTGGCTTTCGCGAATTGAAAACGCATGCTAGGTTGCCCTGAGGGACACAGGCAGCCCATTGCTATCCGTCTTTAAGGCCGGCACGCACGGAATCCCAACCTCAACCACTAAAGAGGAGACACTGCGAATGCTTCCACTACTTGAAGTCAGCCACGGATAAAGCTGCATACCCATCAAATAGTTACCAAGACCGACCCACTCAAGTTATATCACGTAAAGCGTGCGTAAAGCGACTCAGGCTGCGCTTGACTCTAAAAGTATCTCCCACGGTCTGTTTCAGATTCTTTCAGACGTAAGGCCAGAAGGGCCCACCGTGGATCAGACTCAGTTCGAATTATGCAAAGTCAGTCAGCAGGCAAGTGGTCGACGCTTTTACTCGAGTCTTCCCTAAAGTTTCACCCGACAACGATGTTGAGGTATGGTTTGGTCTTTTTTCTCCCCACGCCCGCAACTATGCTTCATTCCTCTCAGTCATTATCTGATAGTTTGTCATATCCGATCCGCAACAATAAGCGTAATTTCTCCCAAGGTTTACGTTTGCCAGACTTGCCTGCCACTTTTTATTATCGCGAGTTGACCCCCAGCTATTCAGACACAACCGTGCGCAGGCTAGCAGTCAAAATTGGATGCCCTCGGCATAACTTTTGGTTTAGAGTTAAACCTGATCAAATGCGAGGTAGACCTCCTTGGTTATAGCTCTGAAAATATACAATAATAAATGTTAAAGCATGGGAGATCAATACTGGAACTTGAAACGTTGGGCCTCTTTTGGGACCCTTCTGGGAGCCCATAGGGGTCTTTTCTTTCCCAAATTATATTTGTCATACTCGAATCGCTGATCTATCAAACGAACCGACGTCTTATAAGCGTTCGCTTATCAGACTGACCCTAGCCGACCTTGCAATTGCCTCGTCAATGCTAAGTGCAGAGAACAGGGTAATCCCCCTCCTAGAATTAGAAATTCAGAAGAACCTTGTGAAGGTAGGCCTGGCTATTTCAAGGTGACTCGTGTACACCACTGCGACAAAGTGCAACATCGCGTCCTCAACGAAGCTCCCGACAACACGACAAAAACTCACCTAAACGCTATTTCTACGAAAAATTAAAGCGCCTGATTACACGTGTTTTTCCGTACGCCATGGGTACACTTCTCGATTCGCAAGGTCGGCACCTTGTTATTCCTGTCAACCGGTGATAGCAAATCATCTGCCTTGACTAAGTCGTCTGAATCTTGACACATATATATATATATATATATATATATATATATATCACTGCGCTACCTGAAATATATTTGCATTCGATTTAAAATACGACCAGAATGTTGCCGCGACATATCCCATTTGCAACCCTATAAAGCAAGAAGGCAAGTAAGCTGGAAAACGCTCTGATATGCGACAGCCCAGAGCAATATATATATATATATATTTATAATCTGGGATGTTTCAAAACTTACTGCGTTCTTTGCAATTTGCTCTCTTTGTAAACACAACAGGCTGCCAAATCCAAGGCGTGTAGAATCATGTTCGGAGGTATCGGCTCGGCCATGCGCCTAACAACTGGGTCATTCGTTTGGTGTATTTTGAGGTGGGATCTGCGTGCATCTATATACTATTCAGCTAACGCAAGAGCTCGTGTGATGTCGATTGTGTGACGATTTTTTACTATTTGGTCCAATTGAATCATTGGTCCCTTTTTCTAAACTCTACGGTGAATGGCGAGCGTTATCGCAGCATTATCCTTAATTAACTTTGCCGGACATTTTAGACGGCATCGGTGCGAGTGAACTCTGATTCCAATAAGACGGTGCTACAAGCCACACACACCCGGTGAAACAATTGAGCTTTTGAGAATGAAGTGACCCGGACGGGTAATCTCGCGTATTGAGGACACTCATGACCTTCACGGTATGGCAATTTAACGGCGTTATACTTTCTCCTGTGGGTTTTCCTGAAGAGTAAAGTATACGCAAATAATCCCCGACTATCAGCGATGACGATGACGAACACTGAAGCGTGTATGGATGTCACTGAGTCTGACTTACGTGAAAAAGTGCAAATAAATTGATTACACAGGTTGATCCCGTACACAGCTTGTAAAAACCAAAAAGTCATTACCTCACCGATGTTATATTTGATTGGTATTGGCTTATACTTTGGGATTATCGGCAGCATATAAATATATATATATATATATATATATATATGCTGCCGATAATCCCCAAGTAACTGAAGCTGCGGCCAACTGGGCAATACTTGTCTACATTAACTAAAACATAGTAAGAGTACAATCCCAGATCAAGGAAAACACTCTAGAATAAACACTTTCGTAATAAATATGGAGTTCCCAGAGATTTATTACGAAAATGAAATTCAAAATGTCGAAGCCAGCACACAATAGCACAGAATTCTTCACCGAGAAGTTGGACTGAATTGTGGAGTTTGCAGGAATTTGGATTTGCTATGGTAGGCGGCATTCCTCTTGCGCTGTGCCTAAGACGTCGAAAAACTATCGTAAATTACCCACGAGCTAGATCCAATCCACAGTGACTTCCTTCAGATTTCGACCTGGACCGCCCGCGGTTTAATAGTGAGGCTAACAAGTGTAATTGTGGTATTAATAAGATAGATTCTACAAATGTTGCAGCTCCAAAAAGCCACGTTCGATACTTAACGTTTCTGCCATTTTTCGTTCCTCGAATAGACCCGGCATTAATAGCAAGCCACATAAAAGGTTCCCTAAACAACAACGTGAAAGAAATTAGTAGCTTTAAGCACAAAGAGGGCAATAACTGTACTAGGAAAATAGACAAAACGCTCCGAATGCAAAAACATCCGACCTGCCTCAAAAGTGCGTCATTGCAAAAAGGCCAAGACGTTGACGTCTAGTGTGAAGACCCGTATCGTTGTCGCAATGTCGAATTTGACCATATTTGACATACTCTGGATCAGCATCTTCAATTCTAATCGGTATTTTTTTGGTTAAAATATTAAAATAAATTTGTTTAAATAACCTCCGATTAGGCCGTTGTCGAAACTAGGTTGCCTAAGCATGTAGCACAGTAGATTCAGGCTTATCGAATAAAAAATGGGTTCAGCGTTTTAAATTTTTTTATTAAAAATTGCGTTAAAAGGTACCTGTATATGCTCGTTTTCGTTTAGCAGTTCAACTAGAATAATTACTATTCAGTTCTATACGTATGCCAGCGTAATTATTACAGAAGGTTGTCATATTTTCCATATTTCACTATAACGTATCTTACTTTGAGCCACTAACCTGTTTGGGGCATATCTGTTGAAGGTACTCGATGAGAGGTTGATGCTGGCCCGCCGTGTAAAAACGACCCTTTCCTTGGCTGTAGAGCCATTCGGCCTTTAGGCTGAGATCGAGAAGAGAAAGCCTACTGTTAATATTGAATATAAATAGATACTTGTTTCAAGGCAAATAAGGTTTTAATCTAAATTCGCTTCATGCACGCCAATCTTCTAGAACCAGGTACGTACTTGAATTTCTCCATGGATATTGTCTAAACCAAGACAGCATATACATGTAAGTGTGCGCTCGTAAGCCTTAATCTATCTTAAACTATTAACGCACAGCTAGAACTTAAACTAGAGCGCCCTATAAATAAATGTCTGCAGGTCAGCCATGAGTGTAACTTTTCCATACACCAATTTTCCATACACCAATGTGAAAAATATTGCGTACGAAGGCAGAGAGTTACCATATCATGCCGATACTAGATATACTAAATCGGGTCGCTTGGATTGAAATGTGTAACTAATTGTGTTATATATATATATATATATATATAAGGACAAAACACATAAATCATGATTATATATCGTAGTTTATTTAATTTTCATTATACGCATTTAGAAGTAACCACTGTTCTTCCTATGGCTATCTTAGCACCACCATATATCTTACATAGTATATTATATGGTAAGAATATTGTATATATGATATATTACGGTATGTTATATGTATGATATATTATATAGAGATATACTAATTATATAGATTAAACAGTAAGGGGATGGACGAGGAGGACAGAACGGAGACGCAGGGCGTCGAAGGGAATAGGAAGAGGGTGGCTATTGAATCTCCAAAAAGGGGAGAAGCCGCCAAGTGTGCCAGGGATGGGGAGGCTGTGAGAGAAAAGCAGCTCCAAGAGGTCCTTCAAGTGATGCGGCAACAAATCGGGCAAACGCCTAATCTGTGTAAGGCCAGTAACACGAAGATCGAGCTCAAGGAGCTGTCTCAAAAGCTCCCCAGGACCCTGGAACGTCTAGAAAAGGTCTTGGAGGACAGAGGGAAGGCCTACCGAGAAGTTAGGTCAGCTGATGAGGAAGAGATAGAACAGCTTAGAGGGGAAGTCGAAACTCTACGAACAAACGAGTGCAGACTGAGGGTAGAGCTCGAGGGTCTAAGAGAAAACGGGGTACAGGAGAATAGGGAAGACATCCAACGAGACAAGATAAGCGAGCGGGTAAAAGGCCTCGAACTCCTATGCGCACGTTGTCACGGGGAGCTAGATAAAGATAGGGCCAAGGAGCTGGAACTAGAAACAGAGGCCACGGAGATAGAAAATAGTATAGAAAGGGCAAGCACTCCGGAAGAGCTGGTGAGAGTCGTCAAGGGACACTGGCCTGAGAGGGTGATTAAACACTTAAAGGTCACCACTGACGCCCTCACCACTCAGAGGGAGGTTAGGGTAGCGGTTATCACTAAAGGGTCAGATTCGGATAAGGGTTTAATAGAGGGACTGGCGGCACAGTTTCCCACGCTAGCAGCGGTGGCTGACATGAGCGCAGGGACGGCTGCTGTTCTTAAAAATAGCGACGCCGTCGAATTCTTAGAGGGTTCAGGAAACCAAGCGGCCTCTCAACGGTACTTGGTAGTGGGAGTGATAAACCCGGAAGAAGAACTAGGGACCACGACCCTGGGGGTGCTCCAAGCTGTCGTGGGAAAAGCGCTGGGGCTGGCTGGCGGGGAGAAACCCCCGTTGATGCACGTCACAAGGGAGCGCCGTACACAGACGTTTCTACAGGCTCTGGAAATCTGCTGCCGTAAGACCGGCGACGGCAGTGGCCTCCTAGAGGTTTGTTCGAGACAAACAAGGAAGACCGGAGCCAAACCGGAGACTACCACCCGGGCGGAGCAGGGAGCAAGGAGCACCCTCAGGGTTAAGGTCGAAGAGGGAAAAACCTTCGCCGACACTCTCCGGGGTGTTAGAGAACAAGTCAGGCAGCAAGAAGGCGCCGGGATAACGGTTAGGGGGGTAGTTAAAAGTAAGGAGGGTGACCTTATAATTAGAATAGAGGAGAGTGAAAAGGGCGCAGGAGAAAAAATGGCGGCGGCCATTCGGGAATCTGCGAAGATGCAGGCCGACTGCCGAGAGCTTAACCAGGGGCAGACTATCGCCCTGTGGGGGATTGACCCACTCTTGGACGGGGAGCAGGTCGAAAGCGAACTGCAAAAGGCCTTGCAGCTTCCGGCCGGCGCCAAGATCACAGCTACCGAGCCAAGGCTCGGAAGAGCTGAAGTTTGGTACGCACTGGTCACGGCGTCCCCGGCGGCGGCAAGAGCCATATGCTCCCGCAAGACCCTTAAGCTGGGCTCGAGGTGGTGCAGACCTGAGGAGTGGATTAGGCTCCCCAACTGCTACAAGTGTCATAGGCCGGGCCATAAGGCCCAAGACTGCAAAGCAGAGAGCCAGGTGCCTCGGGTATGCCACAAATGTGGTGAACCTGACCACCTGGTAGCCAATTGCAAAGCAACGACACCAAAGTGTCTGGTCTGCGGAATAGAGGGGCACCGAGCGGATAGGATGTCTTGCCCGGCCTATAGGGAGCAAGTCGAGCAGCGGCGGGAGGCCCGAAGGGGCGTCGCCAAGGGACAGGTAGATGGCAAGGAGACCCAAGTAGAAGCCCAAATAACCAAGAAGAGCAATAAAAAGGGGAATAAAGACAAGGGGGCTAAAAATAAGAAGAAAACCGTTATCCCAGCAGAGGACGGAAAGGGTGATTGGAACTTAGTAGGTAGGGGCCCTTTATCCGACCAATGTTAAAGATACTTCAGGTAAACCTTAACCGCTGCAGGGCGGCGCATGACATGCTCGATGAGATAGTACGCAGAGAGTCTATAGGCCTCTGCCTGCTTTCCGAGCCAAACATAGCGATCACCAAGCGGAAGGCAGACTGGGTATCTGACGCAGAGGCGGATACCGCAATCTGGTGGACGGGTTCCGAGAGAAACCTCGCGATTAGGGGCGGGGGGTCGGGGAGGGGGTTCTCCTGGCTGGAGATTGACCGGGTAGGGGTCATCTATAGCTGCTACTTCTCTCCCAACAGGGAGGAGGAGGAATTCGAGGAATTCCTCGAGGAACTTGCCCAGAGCGCGGGGGCACATGCAGGTAAGAGGGTAGTGATCACCGGGGATTTTAACGCAGCCAGCATAGCATGGGGTAGCCGAACCACAACTAGACGGGCCCAAACTTTACAGGAGTGGATGGCTGAAAAAAGTCTAATGGTTCTTAATGACGGAAGGGTCCCCACCTTTTCCAGAGGGAGCCAGACGGCCTTCATTGACCTAACAATGGTCAATGAGGCGGCCTTTCCACTGGTGGTAGAGTGGAGGGTGAGGGAGACGGAGGAGACCATGAGTGACCACAGATACATCTGTTTCACCATCAGTACCCCCGAGGTGGCCCTCGCCCCGCCCCCTAGTAAGAGATGGCAGATGCGGAAACTTGACGCCAAGATTCTAGTGGCTGAAATAGACGAGGGTTGCAAACAACTGGGAGACACGGTGGGGGATGAATATCAAATAATTAGCATACTCTCTACAGCATGCGAGAAAGCTGCTCCCTCACAACACCATGGGAGCCGCCACCCTCCTAATTACTGGTGGAACAAAGGGATCGCAGCTGCCCGCAGGGCTTGCATTAGGCTAAATAGGATTTTCACGAGAACACGCAGCTGGTTAACGCAAAGAAAACGACGGGTGGGATTTTACGGGGAGCGAGAGACCGCAAGAGCTGAATCCCAATTGACGGAGTACAAGGCTGCTCGATTGAGACTCCGAGGACTCATCGCCAAAAGTAAAGCCCGAGCGGAGAAAGAGCTGATAGACGCGGTGGAGAGCGACGTATGGGGCCTGCCGTACCGAATAGTTATGGCCAAACTCCGGAGACCTCCCCCGAAACTCCCCCCGGATGTGCTGCGGGAGACTGTAACCGGTCTTTTTCCGGCACAGCCGCGGAGAGAAAACGAGGAGTTCTCGGTCACCCCGGAAAACATTCCGGAGGTGACGCTGGAGGAGGTCGAACAAGCCCGGAATCGGTTGGCAACCGGTAAAGCGCCCGGCCTAGACGGAATTCCCCCAGAGGTAGCGAGGCTACTGGTCAAAAGGTGGCCTAAGGTCTTCCAAGACCTTGCCAACAAGCTTTTGAGAGAGGGGAGATTCCCGAGGCTGTGGAAAAGGGCAAGCCTGGTTCTAATCCCCAAACCCGGGAGGAAGACGGGGCCTTCGGCTTACCGGCCCATATGCCTCATTGACGCCATGGGTAAGCTCCTGGAGAACGTTATAGTCAAGAGACTAAACGACGAGATTCAGGAAAAGAACGCCCTATCAGATGCCCAGTACGGCTTCCGGAAGGGCAGATCCGCATTAGGGGCTCTAAAGAAGGTTCTGAAACGGGCGGGTGAGGAGACTATGAAGACCCCTAAAACAAGGGGATTCGTGCTCCTGATCCTCCTGGATGTCAAAAATGCCTTCAACACAATGAATTGGAAAGTAATTGTGGAGGCGATGAAGAGGAAGGGCTTTTCCCTCTACCTCCGTCGAATGATTTCATCCTACCTGGATGACAGAGGCTTGGTTGCAGGGGGGCAGGAGTACGAGGTTACTGCCGGAGTCCCACAGGGCTCGATTCTAGGACCCGTGCTCTGGAACATAGCTTACGACGGGGTGCTCGAGATCCCAGGTCTCCCGTATGGGGTGGAGACGTTGGCGTACGCCGATGACCTTGCACTCATGATAACGGCCAGGACCGAAAGAGCCCTGGAGAGCGCCGCCAATGAGGCCTTGTCAATGGTGTCCGAGTGGATGGAGTCCCATCACTTGAAACTGGCACCCGACAAGACGGAGGCGATGTACCTAACAGGCAGAAAGAGGACGACCGGCATTAACCTCGTGATGGCGGGCCACCCGATAGAAATCAGAAAGAAGGTAAAGTACCTTGGGGTCATGCTAGACACCGGACTGACCGGATCGGCACACGTTAAGTACGTGGCCGAAAAGGCCCAAAGGGTCTCCCTGAACCTGGCGCGGATCATGCCTAGGGTCGGTGGGGTGGCTGAGGTGAAAAGAAGGCTCCTGGCCTCGGTGGCCGAATCAACGGCGCTATACGCAGCCCCAGTCTGGGGGGACATGGCAATGCGGACGGCGAAAAATAGGGGGGCACTAAGGTCGACCCAACGAACGCTGGCAATCAGGGTAAGCCGGGCGTATCGAACAGTCTCGACCGAAGCTCTCCTGGTCCTAGCCAAAATGCTGCCATGGGACCTCCTAGTGGCTGAACGAAGTAAAATGTATCTAGACGAAGGTCTGGATCTCACCAGGGCCAGGAGTGCCACCATATCGGCCTGGCATGAGGAATGGGCGCAGGTAAGACCCGGTGTGACCACAGGGAGCTGGACCAAGAGTCTGATACCGGACCTCAGGGTATGGTATGACCGCCGACACGGGGAGCTTTCCTACTGGACGACTCAGGTTCTGACCGGACACGGCCAGTTCCAGAGCTACCTGTCAAGGATCAAGAAGGCCATCAGCGATATCTGCGTACTGTGCGACTCTGGAGAAACGGACAACGTAGAGCATACTGTTCTGCGGTGTGATGCTCTCAGGGAAGCACGGGACGCAGCACCAACCGCTGTGAGGGGCCGACCCATCAAGGAGGTGGTCTCCCATATGATGACTTCGGCGGAGGCATGGAGGGAGGCGACGAACTTGTTCGACGCTGTTTTGACACTCAAGACAGCCAAGGAAACGGCCAGGCGGGAGAGGTTTGAGCGGGTCTCTCGGGAGAGTGGTCGAGACGAGGAGCCGAGGGAGGGGGGAGGGGGTGGGGAGCAGCCAGGCCCTCATGGTCTCGACGCACCCTCACAGGACGGATTACAAAATGGCATCCCCCTATCCAACCGCAGGTAGACATGCGGGATGATAGTCAGGGATAGAGCTGATTGAAGGAGAACGGCAGGGACGCCTCTCCCACGGTTTCGATGTAATGCCAAAGTAATACCGAGCCTGGGGGGTGGGGAGGAATCCGGGTTTAGTGGGTTTGCGAGTCTCACACTAGTCACGCAGGCTGCTAGTGGCGCATGTGCATCATGCATTACCGAAACCTCCCAGAAAAAAAAAAAAAAAAAAAAAAAAAAGCACCTCCTAATTATGCGTCATTGTGAATATAAGCGCGAAAGGTTACCTCTGGCACCCAACTATGAATAACTTAAATACAGTTTATGTTTCCATTGTAATACTCTCGTCATTATATTTATTACATAGTTTGTATTTGATAATCCTTGTGCATTTTGTACTGAGCGTGTATCTTCTTGGAGCTACTTACGCTGACACACTATGCGAGATATCTCAAACTGCGCATCGCGTAGTTTTCGAGATGCATTCACAGATAGCGCCAATGGAGATCTATAATATGATTTCGACCAGATAAGTCATGCCTTACCGGAAATGCAACAGGCGCTCCATAATGCTCTGTCACTCCGTTATAAATATATTACTAAGACCAACGCGATATCATTTGAGGCATTTAATGAATACTTACTTTTTCTTTATTCATTAAAATGTGGAGAAGGAAAACTATGATAGAGGTACATGCGTTGTTTGGTCATAGAACAATCTTGGAAACTTAGCATTTAGGCTGAAAGTAAGCCGCCTATCACACAATTCGGAGGTAGTTTGGGGGGCAGGCACCCATTTTACTATTAGCCAAGATAACGATCGTGGCCAGGTACCACCGCTGTATAAATACGTAGAGAGGCAAAAACCTCTGTACCTGCACTTCCAATAGACTTTCCGTTTTTTGTAACCAGGACGCTGCGCACAATCACGCAATTCCTTTGTACTTTGTACATCGTGCGTGAATCTCTTTGAGGCGACAAGCGTTGATACGCTAAGCGGTATATTCCACAATGCGCAGTTAGTTTTCGAGATACATTCATAGATAGTGCCAAAGGAGATTTATGTTTAGACCAAATAAGTCATCCTAGATTTACCATACCGAGGATGCAACATTAGTCACCTAGGGCTTTGTGAACCCACTATAACCACTTTACTCATGCCGTCGCGATATCAAATAAGACGAAGTTTCAATGAAACCCGTAGAAATAAAACCATTGAACAGCGACCGTCACGTGGAGAACTTTGATAATACTTAAATAAAAGTTATATACGCACTGTGAGAAAAGAAAAACAATGGTAACCGTTTTCGTCCAATAAAATATTACTGTATGAGGGGCCAACAGGCTTCGATAATCATACAGTAGCATGTTTTATTTTTATGTTCACAATTTTGCTTTAATTCAATTAGCAAATTAAGCGTAAGCAAGCTATGACAGCAAGTAAGAATATGCGATGTTTGTCCATAGAATAAATCTTGGGGTTAGCCTTGAAGTTGGAATTAAGCTGTCGTTCGCAAATTTGGAAGTAGTTTAACCGGGAGCAGGTAACAGTCGTGCCCAGGTGCTACCGCTGTACAAATACGCAGAGAGGCGAAAATTCTTGTGCCTGTACGTCTATTAAACTTTTGCGGTTTTTGCAACTAAGGCGTCGCATAATGCCGCCATTTACACAATTCTTCATAATGGCAATTCCCGACGTTTAACTAGCTAGTTATACACATGACCAGCTCTCACCTTTGGCGTGTAACAACGAAAAATTACCTTATATTATAGGATTTTGTTACACCATCTAAGTAGCATTAACTCTATCAAGTAAAAGCGAACATTACTTAGTGGAAAACTAGCTCGTACCTTTCACGTTGGGTGACCACGTAGTCGTCGAGCACACGAAGTCCAAGACACCAGTTGATCACGTAAGGTCGATAGTCGAAAAGTTCTTTCTCCGCGCAGCACGGATTGCCCAACAATGAGAGTGCTTCCAGCGAAGGCAATTTTGCCAGAAACGACACCTGTGCGAGGACATCAAAGAGGTTGCCAGTAAGATAAACAGAATACAATATCTATCTCTCTCTCTCTCTCTCTATATATATATATATATATACATGCTGCTTATCATGCGAGTACATTTCTTTATTTACGTTCTACTAGTGCTTATTATGGTTAATTAAGTCCAATCAAATATTATCTTCAGGTTTGCGTTCGAATGCGTATTTCACTGTTATTCCTAAACGTTTATGTCCTAGTGGATTCTCTATACGCTCCAGATTTTGCTGTAACCAGTAATGATCAATAGTGTAAAAACGCGTTAATTTAGCTTTAAGTGAAGCTTATGACATGCAAGCATACTCTCTCTCATATATTTCTATACATACATGGGTCGTTCAATAAGTAACCAGATATCTCATGAAATGACGCCGTAATAATATTTCCAGTTGACATGGTAGTAACACTGTTCATGTGAAAACATATGTAGTTTCAGGCGAAAGCGGCATTTAAGATTATATGAAACAGATTTTGTTTTTAGTTGTTAATTCCTATCAGCAAGGTAGCTGAGCAATTGGAGATATCGTATGGATCAGTTGTAACAGCCTTGACCGATTTTTCATGCGTCAGAAGACTGGCAGCGAAGTGTTCGTTTCAACGATTCGATTAATAATATGTATCTGCTAGGTACTGAATGGTCTACGGCAACTGCACCAGATGTAGTGAAACGGAATGTCGTCGAGCACCTACCATTGTGAGATCGGCGATCTTATTCTCGGCAATTGCCAGCACCGAGATAGCGGCGGGCAGGTAGAGCGAGGCGCGTTCGAGACTACAGATCGAGTTCCGATTGAGTAGCAACGTCTTCAGCTTGCTCATCGACGAAAGGTCGATCAAGTTGGCGATCTGATTGTCGGATACGTCGAGGTGCAGTAGCGACGTACACGACTGGATGTTCTGCAGCGACTTGAGCTTATTGTTGGCCAGCGACAACCACTGCAGGTGTCGGAGGTCCTTTAGGCCTGCGAACCAACAACGAGCGTCCATTCGCCGCGACCCCGACGTCCAAATTCGGAAGAACGAACGCAGCAGACAAACAGAGGCATCCGCGGGGGGTGAGCGACATTTATTTGTTCACAATGGCATGTTAGTACCCCCACTCTCTACCCTTCGTAGGCAAGGCAATATGTGATCAAAGCATACGTCGAAAACGGAACAAGCATGCAGACACGGCGCACGTGACGGGCAAAAATAGCAGTGCAAGCGACTATCTCACGCCGCCCATCCCACCCAGGAGAAACAGATACAGACAAATGCTTCCCTGAGCCAAAACCAACAAGTAATTGCATTTGTAACGTATGCCCAGGCTGCATACGGAGGAACTTATATCCGGGTGCTGCTGTAGAGTTGGACCGAGTTGATTGAGCCGTAGTATAGCCTATATATATATATATATGTATGTATATATATATATATATATATATATATATATATATATATATATATTTATATATCTACAACATTCTCGCCCGTCTCATAATATGCTATTTTTGAATGCATGTTCTCGTTATTGTATTGGCAGTTCACAAATTCACAAAATGACGAAATGTTTTGTTCAGTTCTCCTTTGCATGTAAAATTATCCGTATAGTTATACAAGTACAATCTGATGCGACGAACACTTAATCTTGTATGAGCTTGCGTCGCCTACAAGCCCGGTAATGCATTATGAATGATGCATTCTACATATTACATCCGTCTAGACGTCATATTCTGTGTCATTTGGTTTATATGGCGAGAAGGTTAGCAAGAATGGTCAATGCAAGTAATTGCATTCTAAAAATAATAGTCATAATTTGTCCCACTGTAATATAACACTACTTCTTTGTACTCAATAATTTTTAAACACTTTGAGTGCTTAAATTATACTGCTGTTTTTATTTTGTTTTAAGCTTTCAAAGGTGGAATTCTATCAGCACTTACCTTCAATACTGAGAATCTGATTTCGTGACAAGTCGACGTGTGTTAACCGGTGCAACTTAGAGATGTAGTACATTCTGGAAGGAAAGTACAAGTTACATAGGCTGTTCATGAAATACTCAGAGAAACCTATAGGATCACTGGGATGGGTGTGCTTTATATATATATATATATATATATATGTTTTTGTTTCATATTGTTTTTGTTTTATTTATATTTAGCATGAATCCATGTTTTTATTTAAGTTCATACATTCAAAAGTTTGTAGCCATCGCCGGCGTGGAATTCCCGTAGACTTCGTCCAACTCGGCTTTAGACTTGCAGACGTCCACTTAATGAAAAAAGTTTCTAATTCCGGTACTGAATTTGTGTTTCTCTATGTCTATGATAAGTGCTGACATGTCTACTTCAAATCTATGCAACGAAACGTCTAAACATCGATTTTTCTTCTTCCCTGTTATAATTTATAAAAATCATTGTAGTGCTACCTTCAGGAAATGTTGGCTGCTTCTTGAATGGTCTACGAAAATATGTTATGGCAATTCTAAATGCGGCTCCTCCATGTGTGCAAACTAAGCGCAAGGACAAAAGTGTATGGCTTTCCAAAAATCAAGTGGAATCAGCATCGATACCGTTAAGTAAAGTACAGTTACCAACATGTATCGTCAGGCTAAGCTAGAAACTAAAATCTAAAAAAATATATGGATTGGTTAATTCACCATCAATTGTTCGTTAATCATGATAACTTGCAAAGGAATGAAACATATACCACCCAATACATGGAAACTATCACTCCAACTGACCGAACAGCGGCTTCTAATGTATGACTAGATGATGAACAACAAAAATGCTACAAGCCTAATGAACAGAAAGGAATTCGAGACCGAATATGTACCATAAACCGCGTGTGGCCATCATAATCGTGTGCGCGTGGGACTATAGAGGCATAAGCACTAGCCCACGTTGGCATCGCTTTTGAGAGAACCTTGACCTGACCTTACCTCGTAATGTGGTTGTTAGTTGCGCTGAGCTTCCAGACATCGAGAAAACAGTCAATATTTTCTAGCTTTGTCAGGAGATTGTTGTCCAGCCGAAGGGTTTCGACTCCAAGGCCATCTCGTCTGTCCAGACGTTTGAGACCCTGGCCCGAGAGGTCAATCTCGAGGCCGCTGCCTCCGCAGGTCGAGCTATCCGACATTCCGTTGCCGCTGATGCTGTTTCGAAGACGGACACAGCAACAACAGTGTACGGTATCAGCCTATCGCCGAATCGTCGAATCAATTTAGTCGTCCGAACAAATGCGAACAATTGTCGAGTCTGAAACAACGCTAAACAGCAATAATCGAAACAAAACGTTAGAAAAAACAAGACAGTAGAATTGCAAACAAAAATAAAGGAAGACGTAGCCATAAAATCGCACACGTGTCTATCAAGGTAATGTAAATTGCAACCATTGCACATTGTCTCTCTCAAACCATATCTATAGATGTATCAAGTCATGCTTGAACAGCCTTAGTCAAGAGAACGCCGACCTTGCATAAGACCTTCCAAGTACGAAAAAGCGACAATAGTACATACGCATGCCAACACAAGAGGGGCTCCCTATAATCATATCTGGTACTGGGGCCGTACTGAATCTAAGCCTAAACAGTCGTCTTAAGTCCTTCCACAGCTTGAAATAATTTTATCATATATCTACCATGTAACCTGAGTTAAGTTAACTTTGCGTTCAGAAGGGACTATGAGTCGCTATCTACTATACAAGGGCTAGTATACAAGCTAGGCATAGTCGCTTCTATAGTAGCCCAGTGTATTTCTTACGTAAACTCAGTTTTATTTGACCTTCGGGATAATTTTGACTTTTGATAATTATATACCACCTTTGGCCTCATGTACACGTATTGCCTATCTTTTTACAAACATTACACTTGGTGCTAGCAAATAACTAAAATCGCCTCTCTGATTATTCTGCGTAGGAATAAAAAAAGTTTTTACCGTTTTCCACTTCCACTTTGGAATATGAGTTAAAATCTAACTCATTGGCAGATAAGGCCTTCTTTACTGATGTTTTTTAGTTTAAAAATTAAATCGACTCGAAGACTTGCGTCAATTCCCAAACAGACAACAGCGCGAGAAAATGTTACTACACTTCTTGGTTGTTGGAGATGAAGTTCATGCATGAGGAGTGTGTTGGCATGATGCGAAAAAATTATATTTTTCTCTAAAAGAGAGACGTTTGGAGTCACGCCAGTCGGTGTTTGAATCCGTCCTGGAGAAGCTACAAAAACCTGAGAACGCGATTACAGTTCTTGCACCTTCCAATCAGGATAAGGTGCATTACAGTGTTTTGGAAGGATTCGATCGGGCGTTGGGGATGAAGTTTTATGCCTGAGGAGTGTGTTGGCATGGTACGAAAAAATGATCTTTTCCCTAAAAAGAGAAACGATTCGAGTCACGCCAGTCGGTGTTTAATTCCGTCCTGGAAAAGCTAGAAAAATCTGAAAACGCGATTTGGAGGTGTGCTTTTTGATGAATCCACCGCCTCAAGAAATATATATAAATTATGTCATAATCTGAAAAATCCCAAACTTTGTTTTTATATCATTAGACTCTATCATAATTATCATCACGTTATATCATTATTACACATGCTGGTTAAGGACCCATGTATTAGCAGCAGTTCTAACTGTGTTTTCTTCTCAGTTAAAAGGGCCTAAAGTGTAATTATAATTATTATTACCGTCATTATGATTTCAGAATTGAAGTGCTAGGGGTGCTCCTTTGCATACTCTGCCTTTGCCGTGCTTAACGTTTTTCCTATTAGAGATTCCCCTCTCCAACTAAGACAGGCTTCCTACATACGAATTCTTCGCTGTGGTCTCTAAATAGCAAGCAAACAATAAAAAAAACATTTCCAATCAAAAAAATAACATATCCTCGAAACAATTGAACAACTATTTCGACGTCATCGCAAATTAATATACACTTAAACAAATTATGTTTCTAATATTAAGCTTTTTCTATTATGCGGCGTTTTGTTATACGCGATTTCCAAATCAATAATTTGCAAAGCATGACGGCGTAGCAGGCCAACAATACCGCCAAATTCCCAGCATTAAGTAGCTGTTTTGCATTAAACCTAGTTAGCAAAAAGAGCTCATCACATCATTAATCAACATTCAATTGACAAATAGTTCTCACATCACAGTTCATTAAACCTATAATATAGATACTATTTTATTTATAGCCTCTTTAGAGAGAGAGAGAGAGAGAGGGGGGGGGGACGAGGGCGAAGGCGAGAAGGGCGGAAGAAGAGAGAAATAAGGCAACGTGTCAAAGTGAGCCATGAGGCGTCGAAGGTCATATATCTTACTAGATCTATGGGCTAAGATGTCACAACGATCACAATTGTTGACGGCGCCATTTCTGCTAGCAGCAGGCGACAATGGCGACCGTTATTACCAGATAGTTTGCAACGTATACCGGTGCAACTCGGGTTTGACATTTTTGGTGGGCGTGACTGACCTCCGAAATACTAGCAGCAGCAGCAGCCGAAACGAACGGGCCAAATCACAGACAAACAGTTCAATACAAGAAAAAACATTGAAAATAAAAACGACATTGGACATAGCTTGGATTGTATGCTACGAAACAACAGTAGTATATCGCATATTAATAGATAATCGGTTTAAACCTAAATAGAAATCTAGCAATGCTAGCAATTATAAGAATACCAACTTCAAGGGTGTATATATACGCCTAATAGGGGTTTGAATTTAATTTACATTACTCAAATTGAGTATAATCTACACTTCATGTCGAAAGGTGTCCTCATAGTCGTTTATATGTCCTCGCCCTTCCGGCGAGAGAAATTGTGCGACGATTTATACTCCAGTGTTCCGCAGTTTACTGCATGGTGTATATATATTTATATACATTAATGTACACGGCATCCACATGAAGATCTGTATTCGAAAGAAGTTTTATGAAATTTCCTTGTTATGCTTGTGCAAACTCTGGGAGACAGTGTGACTTATATCACCTTCAACAATGCGATAGAGCAGTTCCGTTGACTCGACTTTTAGAACCGTGATGAATATATGTATATGTGAATGCGTGCTTTCTCTGTACGCGCATTATTGTAAACCAACCATCGGTTAATAAAGCTATTATGTTAATGTATTTTGTGCACGTATATATATATATATATGCAATTGTGTTTGTTGTGACCGATGGTATCGTCGGGACAATTGACCGGTGTTGAGGGAATGCTGTATGTTATTCTGGCCTAGGATATTCACTAAACATAACATTGATTTCCTGGTTATTTAAGCCTATTCCAGAAACAACACTTTTACTGAACAATATTTTATTTAATATCTCACGAAGGCATTGTATGCTATCTTTGGATTAACTGAAGGCTTGCAGCAAATTCAACAGATCCCGCATAAAAATACTTAACAAATAGCGGTAGATTTGATACGTTTTGTAGACATTACACGCTTATCTAACGTACAGAGCCAACGGAGTGCCCTCTCTCAACAAAGGTATTCAAAAAGGAACATTTGTAAGTCACTAAAAATCCTGTTTCCTGTCTATTTTGACAACTTAATTCAAATATGAAACGGGCGCTCCACAATTTAGTAAGGTAATCATTTTTTAGAATTGTGGCTCGACCGTTCATACCGTTGTTCGGAACGGCTGTGGCTCACACACACCCTACTCTCCGATTGACAACAGAAGTTGGCAATCGGAGAGGAGGGTAGGGTGATGACTCCAATCGTACGTTCATTGGGCGATACACAGCGAAAGCCGATTGGTCACGGCAAGGACATATCAAAGTAATCCTTCCATTTCACTGTTTCAATTCCTTGTCGACTGCCGAGCATAATAAAACAGAAGTTCGACGTCTTGTCAACGTCTTGAGTTGAACAAATGGCACCAATGAGTTTAAGTGGCGTAAAGCCGGGCGACGTATGACGAAAAAATCAAAAGCGATGTCTTGCATGAGTGAGCACGACGAAATGGCCTTCATCATGTTATCGCACAAACTGCGTACCAATTCCCGGGGGCTGGCGTGGGGGGTATGCCGTCCAAAAATACTCGAGGACAGGCAAAAATGTCGTGACGAAAAACGGGTTCAAACTCAATATGAACCCAAAGAACCCAATATGAGTAGGACACCGCCTAAGAGAATTAAACGGACAACTTTTTGGACGGACAACCAAAGCCTTTGCATTGCATTCGGGAGGACTGGGTTCGAGACCCAGACCGGCCACTCTTAAATTGGTTTGCATGGTTTCCAATTTATACAAGGCAAATGCCGGAGTGGATTAAAATTAGCCATGACATAAAAAAACCGTACACGGGCAATTGCCTTACGGAAAATCTTAAAAAAACTTTGAACTCTGTGTGTCCTGTTTCTCGGATGGTGAATGTCGTCGTTTTTCCGAATGCTAAGGCGTCACTCACCTATGCTGCGTTCCCGAGGCTCACAAAATCATACCAGCGTCAGGCACTGTGTGGAAACAGGCTTGTGGCCACCATGACAGTTGTCAAGAGATCAGTACTGCACGTTTGCTCTTGAAAAATGTATCCCATTATACATTTTTGTTGATCAAACGAATGACAATGTAGTGTTTGCTGCGTATTCACTGTCCAAATGAGTTTGTTTCTCAACTAGTTTGTAACAAATATTCGTTTGTTCAGCTACAGCAAAGACAAGTTTTGTGCATGCTCATACGGCATTGGTTAGTAATGTTAAATCGCCCTCCCAATAATCGCCTGTGATGTACGGTGGTGGCTTGCTGTAATTCAGCTCGGCCAATGCCGGACTACATAAATATATATATATATATATATATATATAACGTCATCAAGGTATCGAGGTAAATATTTATTAAAACGTCGAGCAGAAAAACGTCACCAACGGAGTTTGTGTACGGCATAAGGCTCGAACTGTTCCTTGAAGGCATCCTGAGGGCACGGATTGTAAAGTTTTACAGCAAAACGCCTATTGCACAGAAATTAATTGCGCCCCCTTACCAATTTTGGGCCAATTCCAGAAAAAAGGGGAGCATATCTAGTAACTAATACGAATGAATGATAGATCTAACGACCGCGCAAAAATCGAAACAGATAATATCGAGTCATACCAAGTATTTTTAGTAGTACCTACTTGTTCCAGTTACTAGGAGAATGGTAACTAGTTCAGGTTGATATTCAAACTCGATAGTCTTGTCTATAAGGCGCCGTCCACAAGGTCTCAAACAATTCCCAACAACAATACAAGGCCTTAAATTATTCCGAACTAAAGTTGTACCACTAAGTGGTGCGTCGCGATTACAGCATCACATGTATCGGTGATCGGTGAGTCGGTGATACATCACAGGCATATTTCACTCGCCATTGACTGCACAATGTATTTGTCGGTAATTTTTATATATATATATATATTTATATATATATATATATATATATATATATGCGTGAACGACCTTCAAATAGCCAATAGTCAGGGATCGCTGCAACCGTTAGCATGCCGTTCTCCAGTCACACTGTGCGGACGTAAGGAGGGCCACTCGAACGCTCTCTTGGTTGAATACGTAGTCGGTGACGATCATCGGTGACCGTCTAGTATGTATCACCGACACAGCGTAACTCTGTCGGTCATATGATGGTGGAGGATCCCGTCGCACGGGATCCGGCATATCTGCACGCCGCGGTCAATTGTTTGGACGCTATTACGCACGACCAGCGTACGCAGGAGCTGGAAGACGCTCGCTCTCGAATTGTTGTACGTTCGAATGGCGGTAGCAGTTCGATTTACGACGCGGCAACCGTGCGACCACGCACCAGTGCCCTTGCAAGTACGAAACTTGATTAAAACTGAAGCTCATCCGCGAAGCTCACACCCGAGAGCTCACTGTTGCACTGTCGCATGTGGGCCGACTGGAACCGGCGGTCACGCTGACCAGAGATGTCTAGTCGGACTAGTGGTGGCTGCAATTTGATAGGAAGGAAAAGAGCTTCTAGGTGACAAGTAATGTGTGGTCTTCTAACGTGACGTCGTAGCCTCCTAGGCCAATGCCCAAGGGATTTCTAGGCTTAGACAAAGTGACGGAGATCGGTCGTCCTCCCGACCCTCTATCCGACACCTTTAGCCCGTCCTAAATACAGCGACATGTCAGATTCCTGACGAGAAACTGCTGCAGGTACTAAGGCAGTGATACTCCTAAATGCAGCGACGTGTACCCACTCTTCCTGACGATGAGAGAAAGCATGGGTATTGTCGGGATTGACCGGCACGGAAACTTTTCTTGCACAGAATGTGTACTGTGAGTCCATTCATCATCATCATCATCATCACTATTACCGTCACTATTACCATTATACTATCATTATCTCGTCACGGTGAACGGACAATACCGATTACATCATTGTCGTCGGTGTTGTCGGCACCGTCTCGAATAACCTTATGGGATATCTGGCGTAGCATCGTCTAGTTTCGCCTAAGTCATGCGCCGTGCGCCCCTTCCTTCGGCCGTTAACAGTCAATTAACTAGCGTCCACTGCTTGTGGCCTGACCGAAAAAAAAGATAAAACCTCTGCAAAAACACACCCTTTCCTTCGTGTAGTAAGTAGGATTCTGTCATTAGCTGACTTTATTATGATTTCACTGGCGACTACAAAACAAAGACGCGTTCATTAACACGCACGCTTTTTGATGCGAATATACAGATTACGCCGTAAGCTTCGGGCATTGTCACGTTACACGTTCACGTCTGGTGGACCGGTGACTCGTCGTTCTCGTGCCTTTCTTCCGATTAACCGCTTTTATTACGAAACGAATTTACAATTTATCTATTTCTTTACAGCACAGGTGCGAAAAACAACGGTTTGGCGGTTTGTGTATCAAAACAAGACGCTGCCAGGCAGACAACTGCCGTAGCCTTGAGCTTGCCTCTGACTTGTTGTATACTATACTCTACGCAATGGCGCGCAGGCAGTTGATAACCCACAGACAGACACAATGGTATTGCAGATTTTCGTACTTTTGTTTTCAACGCTGTCATAATGCAGTCCCCAGAATGACGCACCCAAAATCGCGGCTTCACTGCTTTGTGTCAAGCGTGGTAACGAAAAGGACAATGCGATTCAGAAAGTCGTAATTACGCACTGCAGATGCGATCTTTTCTCCAAATGCATGGCAGACTATGAGCGTTGTGAGCATTGTCACCAATAGAGAATATTCAAACAGATCGAACTCACACATTTCAGGCTCGTTCTGCAGCAGAGCACACTCGTAGGTATAGGGAACCATCATCTTGGTCTGTTGATGATTCGTTTTCTACATGAATAACTAGCACTCACTTATGTGTGTGTGTATACAGGTAGTTCAACAAGTTCTTAAAATGAGCTTTTCAGAATTCGAATTTTGGCGCGCTTTCACCGTTATTGGAAACGGCAACTTTTCGGATGCTAGCAGTCAAAATATTATGGTGATTGGCCGTTGCGATTTCGTTTGATCGCTTTTCCCGTGCAACGTATCGGCGTGATTTTGAAAAATGGAGAAAAAAGAGTTTCGAGTGGTTATCAAGCATTTTTATTTCAAAGGTTGGAATGCGACCCAAGTGAAAACTGAGTTAGACGAGGTGTACGGTGACTCTGCGCCATGTTTTGCCACTGTTTCCAACTGGATTAATAAGTTAAAAAGAGGTCGCAGGAGCATTGAGGATGAACTACGTTCAGGACGCCCAAAAACGGCAACTGATGAGGAAAACGTGGAAAAAGTGCGGAAAATCGTTGCCGCAGATAAGCGAGTGAACATTAGGGAGATAGCGGAGGCCTTGGGGATCAGTTTGGGTAGTGTGCATTTCATCTTGCACGAAAACTTGAAGATGAAAAAGCTCAGAGCAAAATGGGTGCCGCATTTGCTCAACTAAGGCCAAAAAGACGCGCGTGTTTCCGCTTCACAGCGAAGTCGAAAAATCCGTCGGATTTTTGGCGCAGATTCGTGACCGTCGATGAAAGCTGGGTCCATCACTACACTCCCGAGACCCAAGAAGCATCTCGTCAATGGTGTGCACCTGGTGAAGGACCTCCGAAGAGGGTGCGGACAACGGCATCGGCCGGAAAGATGATGGCTACGGTTTTTTGGGACCAACGTGGAATAATCCTGGTCGACTACCTTGAGAGCGGTAAAACGATCACGGGAGAATATTATGCAAGACTGTTGGACTGCCTGAAGCAAGAACTCATCGTGAAACGGCCCGCTTTGCAGAAGAAGGTTGTCCTGTTTCACTAGGACAATTGTCCCGCACACAAGTCGCGGCAAGCAACGGCAAAACTGGCCCAACTGAGGTTCGAACAACCTTCCTATTCTCCAGACCTGGCCCCCTCTGATTATTTCCTCTTCGGACATTTGAAGAATAGTCTCGGTGGAAAGCGTTTTTCCAGCAATGAAGAGGTTAAGGCTGCTGTCAATGCCTATTTTCAGTCTAAAGACGCGGAATTCTACTCAAGAGGTAAAAATGCTCTGAAATCTCGGTGGGAAAAGTGTATTGAGCTTCTCGGGGAGTATATCGAATAAGAAAAAATTAAAAACAAGATTTGGAAAATTCTTGGTTTTCATTTTAAGAACTTGTTGAACTACCTGTATATATATATATATATATATATATATATATATATATATATATATATATATATGTGTGTACATAACCATATATACAGGATCTTGCAAACATTTTTCGAGAGCGGTATAGGATATTGTAGAGCTCGTTGAAGCAATTTTTTACAATAGAACATGTTCTCGGAGAACTCCTGTTGAGGTAAGAGAGTGAATTTACTAAAAGCTGTAACACTGATGTTGTTGCCCTACATAGGAGCACAAAATCCACGATTGAAATGCAACCAGTTTTGCTAAAGAGAAATTAAGTACGTCGTCGTGTTCGTAAGGAAATGTCTTGCGTCCTCTAAACGACATACGATGCCAGCTAGACGATGAGACATAGTCGTTTAGAACAGAATTCGCAAAAATTACAGTTTTATTTTTAGATGTTACGTTCAATACTTCAAAACTATAATTATGTTTTGAAGTTGTACTCTAGCGAACACAGTGCAGTTCCTGGAACTTTCTGGACATCTTCCACAGTTTCACCTACTGCCTTGGAAAACACAATGCGTATTGCCTGGAAAACACAACCACCACCGACAGTACCTGGCAACTACTGTTCAGCCGCTGAATTGACCGCCAACAAGCCGAGGTCGCAGTGGCGCAGGAGTTGCGACGGGAATTACCGTGTGCAGGATCTTGTGTTCGATTCCCAGAGTAGTATTTTCTTCTTTTTTTTTAATACATTTTTTTAAATTTAAAGACAAACAGATTTCTAAAAAAGGAAACACCATAAAGTTACTAATTAATTAACAATCAGCGGCGGTTAGGATGGCAACAAGAGACGGTCTCTCAGATAAGGCCACCGGGTAAGCCCCGACCCATGTAACCATGATTTGCATCAGATGCGTGCAACCTTTTGTACATGGATTTGGTGTACAACGTGTGAGCTGCTCGTACTATTATTCACGCGCAGTGCCTATCGGCCGCCAGCCAGACTTTCGCACAGCAAAATCCTGATGGGTATATTTGTGCCCTATGCCGTGTCACTGACCCACTGAGCGGCAGCATTTTGCCTCGTGTTCATTCGGCGCTCGAAAGCTCGGCGGACAAGGTGCTCGTCGACGTGCTTCAAAGGAGCAATCTTATCGAAAAAGAACTGGTTGACTTGCGCAGTCCTCGACCAGCCGCAGTCTTAGGTCGAGATGCAGACGACGTCTGCCACTGCAATGTGAGCGCGGCTGGGCTTTTACAGAGGTCAAAGAAGATAGTTTTACTCTTCGGCGATTCTTCACTAAAGAAACTTTGAGGTCCGTTGCGCATGCACCTGCCTAATAGTCAACAGCTCACAGTGATGAACTTGCATCACAAAACAGGGTTAGAAATGATACATAAGGCCAAGAAAAAAGATTAAATAAGCTCCTGATACTATATTTGGGGTTTTCTTCCATCCAGGACCGGATGACTGCTTGGACTTCCGAAAGGACGAACTCCTTACTGGGATAGCAGACTCCGCCTCGTGGCTGGATCAATATGCCGGGGGAGTCAAGTTGACGGTTTATTCAATCCCAGTGCTGCATAAAGAGTGCAAGGTATCCAACGATGCTCTTAAAGTGCTCTGCCATGGAGCGTCGACCATATATCAGCCTCTTACCAAGGTCCAGAAACCAATGCTCATTAAGGCTACCACGACATACGATGACGAAGCAGTAGGTAATTTGCCCGTATTGCAGCTCGCAGCGTGACTGCTTTTTTTTGGGGCTACCGTCACCGAAAAGGGCAGAAGTTATTCCGGTCAGAAAGAAAAGCAGCATTCAAGTCGAGCAGAAAATCGCCTCAACAGTTACGCCAGCCCCGTTCCCACCCGACTTAATCCGCCTATGCAAGTCGTTCGAGAAAGCGAGAAACAAGTTGAAGGCGGCAACCGAGACCAAGAAAAATACCCAGAACAACTCGGCACGACGACTCGACCCGTCCAACCGCCGCAACTACCAGTCAAATCGTTCCAGAGGCCGACAGCTCAATTCAGAGTGTGCCAGTGGGACTGTAAGGGCATACGGACGGTGCTTTCGGTCGTTCCAAATAGCGACCCCGCAGGTTACGATATTATTCTTTTACCGGAGACGTTCACTACTGAGCGCTTCGATATTAATGGATATTACTTGTATCACTGCCCAGCTTTACCAATTGAAGGAGTCTCTTTGCTGGTTGGCCCCAGACTCAAACAAGCAAGGATCCTACCGGCCGAAGACAACACCATCGCCCTCAGCACCTCCCAACTAACTTTTATTGGGATGTACAGTGGTGGCAGCCGGAACTCTGTTGAAGATATCTTAGCAAAGATTGGTCGCGCCGTTGCGATTATTCCAACTGGTGTATCAGCTCTTCTGGTCGGAGACTTGAACCGTAGGCTTGTAGTGCTACTGCCGCGTCTTTCCGGACAATTGGCGTTTGCTAGGCGCTTGAGGAGCATGGATGTTGGATATATACTATTCCGTCGCCGCCAACGTTTTACGCCGACGGAGGTGGACCTGGTGATCATCCGCAGAGGAGTGGGTCCTCCACAGTCCGGTCGATACGATCGCTTACTCAGGTCCAGAAGAAGACATCGAATATGGCGGGCAAGTGATTGGCCTTGTAATTATTGGATTTAAAAAACATGCACCAGTTTATTTAAAACTTAAATTTAAAGATTGAGGTGAGAGCGCTAGTACGCCGAGGCGCCAGAGTCTCAGGAAATGCGTCGACGTAAGTAAGTTACGCATGGAACTTTGCGCTTGGTATTCCAATCACCTGCTAGAATTGTTGCCAAGTCTGCTCTCTGACATGCTGACACGAGCAGTACGCTGGTCCACATATAGGCGTACTCTAAGGGGAAGTCGATCACCTGAGTGGTTTGACTCATATTGCTATCGTGTGAGAGCTTATGTTATTCAAACTCTCATTCTTTCCCGACAACACCCTACAATTAAAAAAAAAACATTTTTAAGGAGGTTGTTTTTAATTCTAGACTATCCTCCGTCCCCTACGGGCTTGGAACTTAACCTGAGGTATATCTCCAATGCACCGAGGGCAGGACATGTGAAGATACCTTGGGTTTTTCCAACAGTCCTTGTGGCAGCATGGCCGCTGACTCTCAGCGGTATGGTTTATCATTTATTCTCAATGAGCATCGCTCAAAGAAAATTCGACCAACAACAGGGATCGAACCGGCGACACCCCGGAAGACGACAACTATGACTAGCGCACTAGTCCCCTAGACCACGCCGCCACCTCCCGAGAACACCCAGAGATGAGAGACTTTTATTGTAGACACCGTCGCTTGTACCGACAGCTAATAGAATTTAAGAACATTTTGTTCGCCAAGGGAAGTGAAAATCGTATTATAATAAGATCCAGGTTTGAGCCTCGCTGCGCCCTTAGAAGGAACTTTACGTTCCCTAGTTGTCCAGTTGCCAACACCTCTGTGTTGGCAGTCTGCGCCAACACTTCATCGACGCATTTACAACAACAGATAACACACCTGGGTTCTACCGTTATCGTGTGAATTATCGGCTGAATAGCCTTCTTCTTATCGGATGAATAGCCTCTTATGAAAGTTCAAAGTGCGATTGAAAAGTCGAAGAATAAGAAGGCCTTTGGACCCGACCTCGTCCGGAATAAACATATAAAGGCGGCGGTCCTCCTAACGCCCCTTTGGACAGCACTCTTTAAGAAGTGCTTGGAAACAGGTGAAATTCCAGCAACCTGGTCGGAATGCTTGCTAAAGGTCATCCCCAAAGACAAAGGTGACCCGCTCTGCCCATCCTCTTGACGAAGCATTGCAAAGAAAAGCTGCATTTACAAAATAGTATCACGCCTCTTGGCACGCCGGCTTAGCTTCTATCTCGAAGCAAGAGGAATCATTCCTCCGGAACAGCATGGAGATTTCGCGCCAGACATTCGACAATGACCGCATCCCAGGAGCTTTTAGACGACGTGAAGCACTCGGTCACAGTCAAGCACCAAGCACTGTACGCTGTATTTGTAGACTACAAGGCGGCGTTTGACACTGCCCCCACGATGGAGAAGCTAGCCGCCGCGGGCGTGGGCCCACGAGTTTAAGGGATACTGGCAGCAGTCCTGAAAGCAAGCCCGGTCATTCTAGATGACGGCATTCTGGAATACCAGCCTTTCCTGCAAACCGCCGGCTATCCTCAGGGCGATAATCCCAGCCCGCTCGTATTCTCAGTCTTACTCAGTGATCTTGGCTCAGTGACAAAGGCTATGAAATTCAGATCCGGGGCACCCCTGAAAAGAAGTGATAGGCTTAGCTGTGGCGGTGTTTCTGTAGAATTTGTCTCGGAGTTTACTTACCTGGGTGTTAAACTAACGCCAAGCGGCACATCTTTCGCGGCCCACATATCTCAGCGACATAATAGCAGCATCGTCGCCATGACCTCAATCCCGGCTCCACAGAAGATCTCAGTAAAAACAGCTATAATACTGTTCAACCAGAAGATGGCCCCGGTGGCATCATATGGTATCACATTAATTTGGAAACGGACAAAATTGGTGCGGATAGCCAACTTTTTTTGAAAAAGATTTTACGTAAGACTATTGCTTGTGTAGGTTTTTTTCATGTCATGGCTGATTTTTTATATACGCCGGCATTTAAATTGGAAACCATGCAAACCAATTTAAGAGTGGCCGGTCTGGGTTTCGAACCCAGTCCTCCCGAATGCAAGGCAAAGGCTTTGCCACTAAGCCATCTCACGTCAGAGTATTTTCTGCATTTGTTAGCCTCTGCTAACCTGAAAGACCCGACCTGCTTAGTTCACACCTGCACCGACCATAGAGGCGGCTAACGAGCCGGTTACAGTTGCGTCCTGAATAAGCATGCGGCCACGCTTAAAGGGGGGGTAAGAGTGAAGTCGTCAGGTCTTTTCCCATCATACTACTAGATTAACCTGGAGATGCCATTACACGGAAAACAAGCAACAGGCTGGCCGCAACAGCACGGCCGATGATCAAGCAGACGTCACTAGATTTCCTTCCGTCTTCTTCTTCTTCTTGCTCCTCTAAAGTGGGCCCTGGAGATTGTTTTTAATTGTTTGAACAAAGGAGATTGTTTTTAATTCTAGACTATCCTTTGTCCCCAACGGGCTTAGAACTCACCGTGTGGTCTAATACCTAACGGTGCTTCAGCTGTTCCCACAGTACCATTTCGCTCGCACACTAGAATAGGCAATTTTTTTGAGGAGGTTGTTTTTAATTCTCGACTATCCTTTGTCCCCAACGGGCTTGAAACTCACCGTGTTGTATATCTTCTTAACGGTGACGTCTAAGCCCGTGAGGTCAAGCTAGATAGATAGATGAATAGATAGCTGCTTTTATTGCCACACAGTATCACCGACACAGCGTAACTCTGTCGGTCATACGATGGTTGAGGATATCCCGCCGCACGGGGTCCGGCATATCTGCACACCGCAGTCTATTGTTTAGACGCTTGTTATTACGCACGACAAGCGTACTCAGGAGCTGGAGGACGCTCGCTCTCGAATTGTTGTACCTGCGAATGGCGGCAGTTCGATTTACGACGTGTCGACGGTGCGACCATGTACCAGTGCCCTTGTAAGTACGAAACTTGATTGAAACTGAAGCTCATCCGAGCTCACACCCTGGCGCAGAGACGGCAGGTTCTTCGCACTATTACCACATCTTATCACGTTGTTTTTGTTGTTGGTGTTGTTGAAGTTGTTTGTGTTGTTGCTGTTGTTGCTATGGCTGTTGTTGTTGCTGTTGTTGTTGCCGTTGATGTTGTTGTTGTTGTTGTGAACTTCCAAGTGACACGTAATATGTGTGGTCTTTTAACATGACGCCGTAGCCTCCTGGGCCAATGGGCCTGGGTCTCTAGGCTTAGACAAAGTGACGAATCGGTCGTCCTTCCCTCCTCTATCCGGCACCTTTACCCCCTAAATACAGCGACGTTACACTTTCTGACGAGAAACTGGGGTAAGAGGCAGTCATACCCCTAAATGCAGCGACGTGTACCCACTTTCTTCCTGACGATGAGAAAGCATGGGTATTGTCGGGCTTTACCGGCACGTCAACTATATTCTTACACAGAGTGTGTACTGTAAATCCATCATCGCCACCACCATCATCATTATCATCATCACTATTACCATCATACTATCATCATCAGCATCATCATCATGGTGAACGGACAACACCGATGACATCATTGTCGTCTTTATTGTCAGCTCCGTCTTGAATAACCTGATGGGATATCTGGAGTAGCATCGTCTAGTTTCGCCTAAGCGCCTTCCTTCCTTCGGCCCTTAACAGTCAATTCAAGCTACCATCCACTGCTTGTGGCCTGATCGAAATGAAATAAAACCTCTGCAAAAAACACACGGTTTTCTTTGTGAAGTAGGATTCTGTCATTGGCTGACTTTATTACGACATCATTGGAGAAAACAAAACGAAAGACACGCATTCATTAACGCATGCTCTTAGATGCGAACATACGAGATCACGCCGTAAGCTTCGGGCGTGGTCACGTTACATGTTCACGCCTGGTGGACCGGTGACTCGTCGTCTCCGTGCCTTTCTCACGATTACCCCGCTTTTATTACGGTACCAATTGATGGTTTTTTGTTGTTACAGCACAAATACATTTTTAAAGCAAAGCCAGATACGGTTGGGCTTTGTGAAAAAACAAGGCGCTGCCTGACAGACAGACAACTGCCGTAGCCTTGAGCTTGTCTGTGACTTGTGTTGTCTATTATACTCGACCAGTTGATAGCCCACAGACAGACAGACACAATGGCATTGCAGGGGTACGTACTTTTGTTTTCAACGCTGTCACACTGCAGTCCCAAACTATGTACGCACACAAAATCGCGGCTTTATTCCGGTTTGCCTAACGTGCTAGCGAAACTGACAATGCTACGCACACAGGAAATATCATTCAAGGTCAATGCGATCTTTGTTGAATACATTTTAAAGACTATGAGTCCTGTGACCATTAGCACCAATAGAATATTTTCATAGATACCGAACTCACACATTTCAGGCTCGTTCCGCAGCAGAGCACACTCGTAGGTATAGGGAACCATCATCTTGGTCTGTTAATGATTCGTTCTCTACATGAATAACTAGCATTCATTTATATATATAAATATATATATATATATATAGAAAATATTGTGATGATTTGTTAATCATTTACAATTACGCCCGCGCGGAGACAATTGTCCACTCTAAAGTGCTAACAAAGCAAAGTTATATAAATAAACCAGCTTGTCTGTACGGTAAAAAAATAATTTACAAAACATTTGCACACTCGGATGTGCTCCCCTTAATAAAAATGGTGGTAAAAAGGTGTCACGTGAGGTTAAGAATCAGCTGTCCGTGTCCTTGCTTGATGGTAGCCCCCGCCCTTATGGACCCGGTGCGAGCGGTATATCCTCAAGGTTCCTTGCAACGTTAAGACGGTAAGATCCATAAGATTCCTCCTCGTGACGCCGAGGCCCAAGAGTGTACTCGCAGATTCGGAGTCCCATACACCACTCATAGAGATAGTGATGGATCTGAATCTGCGAGGTTTTGCGGGTCGGGGAGCGCCGCTCTTAGGAACTCGACGTCATATTTGGTGATCTTGTCCTGCCGCGCTTTTGCCAGGTCCCTGTTCGGGCCGCAAACCTCGGCATCTAAAAGCCAAACCTCAATAGCTGTTGTTATTACGAGGTCGGGCTTTAGACCCGGTGCGTCCGGTCGACGGAATACTCGCTCACGAACCACCTCATGACCCCTCTCGCGGAGAATACGCGCCACGCAATCGCAGACGTCGTCATGTCTCTTTATAGTTTGTTTGTGTGTTGTATCGCACATCTGAACGACATGAGGCAACGTCTCAGGCGCATGACACCCGTGCCTACAACGTTTGTTGTAGTCCGGGCGTCCCCTGGCCAATCTGGCACGCGTTGGTAGTGCGTCGATCCTGAGCTTTAATAGGTTTAAATACTCCTTACCAAATAGGTAGGGCATACCCTTAATCCAGTAATGTACAAAGAGCGTTTCGTGTGCTTTTTTAAAATGTGTCCCATCGAACGTGTTGTGTAGTTGTTGAGACCAGTAATCGGTCTCTTGTGTAGCGGTCTCAATGGAGGTTCCCAAGCGCTCGCAAAGAAGTCTTCTTTTCGCAAGGCCTTTTTTGAAGTGCTCGATGGTTAGCATCCATTGGACCCCAGGGTGCGTGGAGTGTTGCAATGCTGTCGGACGGAAGAGGCGGAGTCTGGGGATAAATGTTTGGAGGCAGGGGATGTCCAGATCGCCGTATGCTGTGTGCGTGTACAGGTAGGCGTTCGGCACCGAGTTTTCGAGTTTAAGCCATTTTGACTTAACAACCTTTCTGATCTCTTTATCTAGGTCGCTAAGGAGTGCGTGAGATAATCTAGGACCGGAGGCCAGTTTATATCGAAGGCGGGGAATGAGAAAGTCTTTAAAATATATGAGTTTTTGGTGAAGTTTAAGGGGAGCATCTGTTGAGTAAATTAAGGAGTATATCCTTGGTGGAGTCAACTCTGCCATTGCTGTCAAAGTCGCCTCCCAGATATCTCCATCGATCGCTCATACCTTTAGCTGGCAATTGCCGCTCTCCAACGTTAAATTCTGGCACGGTGTTAATAAAACATTTACCTTCTTTTCTAGGTGGAAGCTAGTAAAGCTTTTATTAGTATTAATTTCAAGACCTCGGGATTTCAAAAGGGGATCCGCAATATTATGGAGCCGTTGGAAAGTAGATTTCGTGGATGCTATTTGAATGAGATCATTCGCAAAGGTTAAGCCCATAAGGCTGAGTCATCAGTAAGTTGGTACCCGATATCAGTTTTGTCTAATTTTGAAAGAATGTCGTCGAGAACTAGATTAAATAAAAGGAGGGACATATCTCCCTGCCTAGCACCCCTAGTTGGCCGAAATGTGCGACATTCTTATCCAAATTCGATGAGAGTTTTAGATGAGAGGTATAAGCGTTAGATATAATTAATGAATACCTCCGGGTATCCGCAAGTACGGAGTGACCACAGGACGGAGTCCTGACTCATCATGTCGAACGCCTTACGTAGGTCGATTGAGGCGAGTCTGAACTCACGTCCTGCAGACTTGGCATCGCTAAGGATGCCATCCAGAACCCCAAGATTCTCGAAGGTACCATTACAGGGGAGAAACGCTATATATATATATATATATATATATATATATATATATATATATATATATACATACATACACATAGGATATTACGAGCATTTTCCGGGAGCGGTTTTTGGAAATGTAGAGCTCGTTAAAGCAATTTTTTCCAATAGAACATGTTTTCAGAGAACTCATGTTGAGGTGTGAGAGTGTAATTACTACAATCTATGACACTGATGCTGTTGCCCAACGTAGGAGCACAAAATCCTCGATTGAAAAACAAACAGTCTTGCTAAAGAGAAATTAAGCACGTCGTCGTATTCGTAAGGAAATGTCTTGCTTCCTCTAAAGGACATACGATGCCAGCTGGAAGATGCGACATAGTCGTTTAGAAAAGAATTCACAAACATTACAGTTCTATTTTTAGATTTAACGTTCAATACTTTAAAACTAATTATATATGCACAGCTGTTTTAGTTGAAATAAATAAAATATGTGTTTTAACGAGCTCCACGAGCTTCCCCCTAGTCTCGAAAATTGTTTGAACAATATGATATATATACATATATATATATATTTTTTTTCGAGACTCTTGTCGAAGGGTAAAGGCTTCTACCAACGTGCTGAATCAGCTTGAGTGTAAGAGGGCCTGGTCCTCCCATTGTCTCGAAAACCAACGGACAAGGTTGGTGCGGATAACCAACGCCAGATTATTTTCTGAATCTGTTAGCCTCTGCTAACCTGGTCAATATGAAACCGTCAGGGTTTTTCCATCGTACCTAGATAAACCCGGAGATTCCAGTACTCCGAAAACCGGCAAATCTCAGTACTCGACAAAAAGTGTCATTCAAAGCCGACTGGTTTGCTTTTCGGCCTGCACTTAAGGCGCACGACAAGCCATGTTGGGGCAACACGTCCACAAGGTAATCCCAACCATATCGGTGGAGAACGACTAGGCCAACACCAAGCCGTAGACCTTTACTAATGCGTGTCGTCTCGTCATCCAAGAGTCCCTATTCGTGGACAGGGTAGGGCACACAAGCAAACTTCAGCCCCTAGACTACTAACGGCTCGACCTTATCAGCCACAGTAGGAGATCTATTGATCAGACTTGCTAATCCCTTACTAATCGCTTTTCTTGCAAGGGGGCTGTTAGCTACTCTGCTCAGTCCTATTAGCGGGAGGGTAATCGAATAAAGACGACAATCTGTCAGCTTTTGTTGCTAAGTTACACGCGTCCCACCCATCGTTATCCAATAAAGCCCTAGCCCTGTCTGCAGTCAGAGTCAACCATATGTGATGACAGGATTGCGAGTCCTGCTGTCATGACCGCGACCGGCATACCAAGGCCGCCTAGAAAGATCGAAAGCATTACCTGACTCCTTGCTAGAACGGTAAGTATTTCCTCTGAAGTGTCCAAGCTGAGACAATTAAGCCGCTGTAAAAGTTCAGGCGATGAGGACAGGTTGCAACCTCTAACTTGACGTGTTGGCTAAAAGGCAAAATCTAAGGAGAAATGCCACAGTGGCACCCAATTCGGGTTGTCTGCCGATGGCGAAGTCCAGTTAGTCTTTCCGGCCGGCTAGTGCATTTTCAATTCCATCCGGAAACAAGGGCACGCCTAGCAGCTTCAGGATGACCTTGTCCAAAACGCGACAGCCAGGAATCATAGGCCAAGAAGCTCCGGTTAATCTAATGGCTCAATTCTGTTGTGGGTTGTGAGCTATACTTCGCATTTGTCCGGGTTCAGAGTCAGGCCACTAATCACACGAAAGTCAATGACCTTTCGAATCTCGTCCAGTACTGTCAGTAAAAACAGTAAAAAACAATCGTTGCGGGTGCCCTGGGCGCACTTTCACGCCCCTGGAGTTAATTTCCAAAACCTCACAGTGCTTAGGCGTTGGAGCGCCCCTTCAACCAAACAAGTGACAGGGTCGACAAGATTATGGTCAAACTGAAAAAGTGGTACAGCAACAAGCGATTTGTATGGTAGTGAATGCCTACCCAAAATTAAGATAACGTGCCAAATATCCGTACAGTGTCTTGGCAGTAAATATTTTTGTTTTTGCAATCCAAGACAGAGTATGAAAGGCCCTCATAAATAGCAAACGTTTAGAACCGAAATATCAGATGCCAAATAGAGAAGGCATACGTGAACGACGTACAGGCCGCCTAATGGAGCTCCTACATTTCCCTACGAGAGGACCAGCCAGGTATGCCCGTACTTTAGTTTACTATACATAAATAAATACACATCCATCCGTGCAATTAAAAAAACATATATATATATATATATATATGGCTTCATATGCCCGGTCTGAGTTGGTTTTACCTCTAAGACAATACATTTGTTACTGCTAACCAGAACATTTCTTCACAACGAAGAAGTATGCCCTAAGTACGGTAGCAGTCCGTCATCCGTCACACCCTTCTTCGGTTGAAACTCTGGCTCTCTCAGCGGCCCACTAGTACTATTTCGATCAACAAGACTATTCTGCACAATATGCGCTCTTTTTTCTGCTTCTGCAAAAGCGATGGCCGTTGTTACAATCGCTGTCGTTGAATTGATGTCGATGATCTATGATTGATGATAACGGCGTTGTAGAAGCGCTTGCAGCGGATTTAAGCGGATCCAAACTGACACAACGCAAATACACCAGGACCGACAAATCCAAAATATTTCAGGGAGTTGTAACACATTTTCGAAGTCGTTATGGGCAAGACATACCTACCTTGGACATATAAAACAAGAAACGCATTAGAACGTTTTTGCTCGTGTTTGCTCGTGTTTTTTTTTTAGATCATCTTAAGTCATACAACAAAAAGGCACTATTCATAGTACATCAATTAAGTGGATGCGTGTCAAAAGGTGGTACAAACGTTTTGCACAAAAAAGCGCCCAGCGACAATAAAATAGAGGACGGGTTGGGCTTGTGTGTGCCTATCTGGCGATCGGCCACGTTGAAATCTCAAGTTTCGATTTCGTCTGACACCAAAACATATATACTCCAAAGCAAGTCCGCTCGCCTAAGCTCGCCGAAAACGCTCATGCGTCCCTTTATGTAAAAATGTAGCCTGTACTTTCTTAACGAGTGACTTGTATTTCCTCAGCCGCGCTCCTATAACAGGGGGGGAGGAGCTCTGTACACGCAGTACTACAAGTAGCATGTCAAGGCAAACAAAAGCTTGTCCCGAACAGGTTTTAAACGTCGGGTCGCGAGCTCTGTTTCACGAGCAAAGAGTGTCGTCTGTAAAATGGCTCTCACGAGCAAAAAGTGTCTGTAAATGTGTAGACCTCTTATGGCTTTTCAGTATTTTGAAGGTGTAAGGTGTACAGGTTAGCTAACGTATTCGTAACGTGCTCCATATTCACACGAATATGTGCTATGCATGTTACGCCCATATCGGAGAACAACAATAACAACAACTGCCTACCATACCTACTGCTCTAGGCCCACTCGAAATGTACACCTAATCAATAATTCATTAACCGCGAGGAACTCAACGCGTATATATATATATATATATATACGCGTCTGAACGGCTTAAGTTGAAATGATAAAGTCTCCGGTTAAGGCAAGCGTGTGTAGTTGGGGTGTAGGTCGTCTTATATATATATATATATATATAAGACGACCTACACCCCAACTACACACGCTTGCCTTCACCGGAGACTTTATCATTTCAACTTAAGCCGTTCAGACGCATGTCGAATTTCGAAAAAGGTCAGTCCTTGTAGTAGGACTAATAATAAAAAATGCTGACTAAGCATTTGCTTGCATAGCAACGGAGCAAAAAGATGTGTATATGGTGCATCAACATATAGCAACTAGACGGAATCTAGAGGAACTACATCGCCAAGGATTTAGCAAGCTGTTGGCGATGAAAGAAGCCTGGGTAGAGCCGTAGATGATGTCTCGTTCTCCTTATAGAAATCCAGCTAGAAAAATGCTTCACAACATATATGGAGCCTGTTCTTTGCTTTATGGCTCACGGACCGACCGGCAGTGAAATCAATTAGAGTTAGGCTTAAGTCACCCATTAGCGGACCATTTCGGCAATTGTTCTTGGAGCGCCAGGGAAAGTGACCGAGGCCCCTCGAAATAGACAACATAGCTAGATATGCACCTCACCAGCAAGCTTTGGAACAGAATGTTGTATGGCTAAAATCACTTGGTGCGTTCGGCCCAAGGACTTCACCAGGTTGGCCGTGAATGCCGTCGCCGGTTCTGCTCGCAGACGTGCGCTAAGTATGAAGCAGCGACCTGCCAGACGCATCGACAGTTTCTGCGCTTTTTCACCCGCTGGAACGGTTGTTGAAGTGTAGAAACAAAACTGTATATAATGACAATATTATATCTATAACTATATGCCATTTTCAAATGCAGGCTCATTGCAAAATAAAAATTAATCAAAAATAAGAAACACCGGTGTGCATTCGGCTCTCAATATGTACTCAATTGCTCGACAAAGACACACCGGTAGAGACTTGACGTGGGTATCACGCAACACTCGATTGATGAAGTTGATCCCGAAATCCGAGTAGAGTCGTCAAAGTGACATCTTACTAACAAGAATATACAGTGCCTGTCTGTCCGGGGTAACCCAAGGCAGTTCTCTTGGCCTAATTTTACTGTGTATTTACGCTTCAGATATAAAACACACCATCCCTAAGAGTATTTGTCACACGTTTTATGGAGTAGTAGAGAAGCGACAATATTTTTAGCCAATTAGTATATATATATACTAATTGGCTAGATATATTGTCGCTTCTTTACTACGCCATAAAACGTATATATATATATATATATATATATATATATATATATATATATATATATATATATATATATATATATATATATATATATATATATATATAGTGAATTCACTGAGCATAACTGTTCCACTGTTTCACGAGCCGAAGAAGTCCACAATTCCTGCCGCTGTGACAAAAGCTAGTTTTGTGTCGTTCAGCTCGTCGTCTGAATTGAAGCGCCGAAACAGGTGTTGCATTGCTAGCCTAACCCATAGGCAGTTCCTTTTTGATCTTGGCTGAGCTTCTTCGCAACCCATCCGGCGATGAATCTCGGCCGGTTAGATTTCTTTCGTAGCTAGAAATCTGATAACACCTCGCTGCTCCCCATCAACCATCAAATTTCGCAATGGGATGATGCCCACGCACGCAATGCCGCGTCAATTTGACGGGACAACGCACAACTACCTGCTTCTCTCCTCCGTCATGCGCTGAGGGCTGTGCATGCGTACAACCACGCTGGACACTCTACGCATGCCTAGACTGTTCACTACCTTTTTCGAAAGCGGCGCACTTAAATTTCAACCGGTTTGGTTGTTACGACGCTTCGTGTTTTTTCATATATATACCCAACCAATAGGCATTGTTCGCTCCTATAAAGCAATAATAATAATAACTATAAATATATCGGTGTCAAGGTAACAACAGACATATTTTAGCGATTGTTGTGCACGTAGTTAATCTAACGTCTCCAACCTGTAACACTTTTTTAATGTGTTCCTAGAGACTAACGAACGGAGACATTAGACGACATCAAATCTTCACTGCAAAATATAAAACACGTGCGTTAATACCCATTTCAGAAAATAATAGTGATCTTTGCAGACAAAGGGGTGACACAACAATATTCAAGGGCAGAAGCAAAATTAGCAATAAGGACGACTTGATATGGGCTCAACAATTTTTCGAAAACATCTGGCGCAACTGGTACAAAAGCAAAGGCCGATATTATCGGATATATACAAAGAAGCACAAGTTATGCAGTCGCAGCAAGCCTCTTTGTCTCTTGAGAATAGCGGCCATATTGGCGCCGAGAGTTACCTATGTGGCGCGGTCAGCGCAACTGCACGCAATTGCCGATCTGTTGAAACTGCTGCGCGATGTCTGTCAAGCAACGTGCGAGAAAGTACTAAGCAAGAAGTTGCGCAGTAGTAGAACGTGGAACAAGCTTGCACATCCACGGAATAACGATGGGCTACGAATAAGACTTGCATTAGTCTTCGTCAGAGCGAAAAAGTTTGCCAAGAACATTGAAGTTCGCTCTCAGTGAGACTCACATGGTCCTGCATGTCTTCAAAAATCCCAGGAAGTTCCTACGGAACAACGAGTTGAGTCGAATTATACGGGCTTCACACAGGCCGGCTTTCCAACTAAGTTAGAACCAACCTAATTTACTTTATCAAACGAAAGACGGCCCCAAGAGAGGAGACCTCTACACACCTCGCACACCTTTGCCTTGACATACAATGTGCGAATTCTGATGTCCTGTCCTCTACGGACTGGCTTCTCTCTATGGAGAATTCTCCACAGACTACCGGTGTGGATAATGCGTGGAAAGGATGGCTGGTGGGCATGCCTACCAGGCAAGATCAGTGACTTAAAATAATAATAATAATAATAATAATAATAATAATAATAATAATAATAATAATACGAGAATGGCGGACGGTCTTCGTATGCCTTTCGTCGCTTAAACCATTCGTCTAGTAATAATAGTCGTCATATAATGTGCCCTGACCCATAATACTAGTAGTAGCCGAAAATCTAGAAGGCCTGGAGCGAAGCTTAAGGGAGGCTGCTCTGTAGAGGTTTTTCAGAGACCATCGAAAGTCCAGAGTTTTAGTCGGTAACGCCAGCGGTCTTGCGGTGAGTTAGACACCGTTCGACCCATCTCCAAAGATAGTGTCCGCTTAGGTATTTCGCTTTTCTTACAAAAAAAAATACGAAAAATATTTTGTATTCTCGTCTACACCTACCGACACTAATCATGAATGAATTATTAATTATAATTATCAACGATGATGATGATGTCGATCGATGATTGTTCGCTTTATTGTTGTCATATTCACAGACAGCACTGAAGTAATACCACAAGTATCCCGGTCATGTAGGTTAGGGGGTCACCAGGTTTTTAGTGGGTTTGAGAGTCCCATACTACCCAGACCAAAGGGTGTGCGTTATGCATTTTTGTTCCTGGCCCCTGTAAAAAACATTAAAAAAAACAAAACAAAAAAACATTAAAAAAACATTCACAGACAGATAGGCAGCTAGAAAGAGAGCCAGACATGCTGACAAGTACCCAAGTCTGCGGACAGTCGATGTTTCTCCGAATCCGTTCGCGCTAACCATCATTATCATCATCATTATCATCCAATGCCATTCCTTCTCGCCTGTGCTTGCTTCTTGGCTGCCTTAACAGGCGAGGAGGAAACGATCAACCCTCAGCGCGATCGACCCACCACTCTCTGGTGTGCGTCGAAAAAGCCCGGGCGCGGTCATGCTAACTAGCTGAATCAATATTAACTAATCAATACCAACTAAATAGCTGTGCATGTATCTGTTCGAGAGTAGTAGTAATTAGTGTTGTTGTTAAAGAAGTGGCAGGCTAAGTAGTTTATATATATATATATATATATATATATATATATATATATCGGTTAATCAGTTGAGACCTGAAAAACATTCGCTTGTGGCAAACAAATCAACTCGTTCGCTTTCTGTTACCCGCCCGCGGTCGAGTTTCTAACAGACTAGATGACAATCTTCTTCCATTCTAGAGAAAAAAATATTTATGCACGACAATATAGTTGATTAGAAACTATATTGACGTATGGTTGATTATAAACTAGATTGTCACATAGTCTGTCATAGACTCTAGACTGTCATATAGTCTGTCATAAGCTAGATTGCCATACAGTTTATCCTAAACTATATTGTCACCAAACTTATCATAAACTCGATTGTCACATTGTTTATCGTAGACTAGATTGTCACATTGTTTATCGTCGACTAGATTGTCACATTGTTTATCATGGACTTGATTGTCATATAGTTTATAACAAACTATATCGTTTATTATCGTACCGAATGGACGCACGGTCGGGAGAGTCGCCGTTTTTCGGTCAAATCGCGCACCTCCACCACCACCACCATGAGCACAAAGCAGCAAGAAGCCAACTGGATAGCATAGATGCGTTCCGTTGATCTTGCCGGGTCGGTTTCCGTTTTGCGTTAATGGTACAATGCTGATGCCCCAAGTCTCACACTGAGCCACAACACCTCAAACAGCAGCAGCACCAATCGAAGTAGAATCAGGAGAGAAACACGGTTAAGATGAAGAGCAGGAAGAGAAAGAAGGAAACTTCACTCCACCATCACCACCACAACCACCACCACTGACTGTTAGAAGCAGACCATGTTAACCACTCACACGAACCATTAATCACTAGTCGATAACGACACCAACTGAACTCTTTCGTATCCAGGAGTACGTGTATGTGATTGTAATAATAATAATAATACTAATATTGATTGGCTAATAAGCACACTGGAGGTCTCTAAAGTCTCTTTTTCTGCCTATTTAAAAAAAAAATGCATATATACGGACCCGTCCGTGTTATTCTTCTTTTTCTTCTTCTCTAGCTGTCTCCTGTGTACAAGAGTCACTTGTTGAGACTTTTTCGTTGTGTCAGAATTGTTGTCTATTTATTCTCATTGCTGTCTCAACGCGATGTCCTCACGATGCACCTTTTGTGCATCTATCGTCACCGGTGTAACAGATAGATACACATATATAGATAAATCGATGATGATGATGATGGTGATAGTGTCGAGGGAAACAACAGTATTCGAAAATTAATCTGAATTCCGGTTAGTAGCAGATATGGAGTTAGTTGTGACAGTCGTCACATTGTCAATCACGGTTGTCTTTATTATTAATGCGATTAGTAGTAGCATAAGTAGTCGTCGTCATCGCAGTAGCGGTAGTATTAGTAGTGCTGGCAGCAGTACGATTATTATTATGATTATTATTATTATTATTGTTATTATGAACCAGCATGAATCAATAGCCGATACCGAGTTCGAATGTTAACCAGAGTTTTCACCGAGGTTCACTGTTCACTCACCACGCAAAAAACGGATGCACAGACACAAAGACGACACATACATATGTATATACATATACATATAAAGTTATACAGTTGTGAACGCGCGGAAGAGTAAGATTCGATATAGTGTTCCACTACTGTTCCACGCTGCAATTAGATAGTCGCGTTTATTCGTTGTAGCAACCGAGTGAGAGCAACATGAGCAGCGGTAATACAATGTTATTAACGTGTGTGTCTAATATGATGTACAGGTATGCATGCATCGTATGTACATGCACCCCCTGTGAATCGACGGCGGGCGGTGCTCCTCACAGCTGAGCTGCTCCGTTCTCGACTTCACTACTGAGATATGAGTTAGGTAGATAGACATAGGAGTCCTACACACGGCTAGGACCGTTGAAAATGACAACATTGACAACCCCCCGCTTTGCCCCCACTCTGGTTGAGCTCGTGGCCTCTAGCCAGAGGTTGGACAAACAATTCGGCAGAGCATCCGAATCAGTCTGATATGTGTCGAGAGTCCGAGCTGAGCGTACAAGTATTTTGGTCGGCTTGCACCATTTATTTCACCATAATCGTCGCCGCACCATGGTGACTCCCCTAGCATTTTTGAATTTCCCGCCAGCAGGACGCGTATTTAAAATGATTTTGGCTTTTTGGCAAAGTTGGCGCATATCCTAGACGGGGTTGGGAAGCGTGATGTCGTTTGAGTCGCCCTACTCAGAAATTCGGAATGATTTGAAGCAACTGAGTTTAAAAAATACAAAAACGCTACGAAAAACACGATTTCGAAACCACTCGCGGCCACCATCTTGGTTCGAAAACGGGCTCGGTTCTTTTTCGTGTGATCGCCATCCGGGAAAGATGAAGTACGTGTTCGGTGCGATATATCCGTATAAATCAGGCATTATACCGTGTATATGGCATATATTTGTGTGACAAATGAAATCGGGCTAACGTCTATTGTGTTTCTAGGATCGGCTTGTGCTCGTACTCCGGGTACAAGATCTACCCCGGCCATGGCAGACGCCTGGTTAAAGTGGACGGAAAGGTGCGTTTACACATGTCTTGGTCGGTATATTTCAGTTGAGTCAAGCGTCTCTGTATGTTGTCTACTAATTGAGCCAATTAATTCGTTAGACATCTTTACACAACGCTTTGCGTTCAAGGGAATACGGGTTCACTAGGCAGCAGGTTGTTGTCGTTTTCCTATTGTATTCTAGGCCCGGCGGCACTATGTCGCGTGTACTACGATGCGATTTACTTTGGATACGGATTATTTGTCATTGTGTCTTTATTATGTGGGTATACAAAAGCTATATCAGATCTCCACGACGACGAAGACGGCGAGACGATATTCTCAAGGCGTGCTATGTAATCTAAACGCGTGTACATAAAGACGTGTTCACTATGCGCCTATCTAAAGAGTATCTACGTAGGTGTTACAACGGCGGTGTTTTGCGACGTTAATTAGAGATTTGCCGGTAGCGTGAGTTAAGGAACTAGCAGAGCCGACACGTGTGAATGCACTGATACAGTTACATTCATTGTAAGCCACCACTCAATGTTGTTTACTTATGATTCGCGTCATGTACCATGGCGATCGGCAAAATTAGCGGGCAGTTCTTCTCTCTCCAGTTGCAGGTTTATATATATATATATATATATATATATATAGTAATTTGTGTCTTCGGCACTATAGATTTGCTCGTAAATGAGTTTCCTTTCGGCTGGCAAATATAATAGCAGCAGAACTCGAGCCGAAAGTCCCTCCGCCTACAAATATCTGGCTAACCTATGGTCAAGACGCGTTCGTTCGTTCCGTACCTAGTGTTAGAAGGTCTCGCATCGATGTATTTTGTCATTTATTCTCACCCAGTGTTTGGTATTGTCGTTATGTCTGTATTCAAATATATATGTTATATATTCAGCTAAAACAAGCATGGCCTGTGGTTCGGTGTTTCAGGTGTTCAACTTTCTCAATTCACGATGCTTGGCCGCCCATCTGATGAAGCGCAACCCGCGTGAATGTCGCTGGACAGTGCTCTACCGCCGCAAGCACAAGAAGGGAGCCGAAGAGGAGGCCGTCAAGAAGAGAACTCGCAAGACGGTCAAGTACCAGAGAGCCATCGCTGGAACTTCGCTCACCGAGCTGCTGGCCAAGAGAAATCAGAAGGTACGCCTAATTAGAGGTCAAAAAACTTCAAACAGAAATTTCCTACTGTGGCCGCTCGGCTACGTTATATAAGATGCAAGTCAGTAGCTGCTCAGTTGAACTCAGTTGAATTAAGACGACGAGTTGAACATCGACTTGCGTTCGCTGCTCTCATTGGACTCGGAGCTGGTGATGCCCGTGACACATATCTGTTGCGTCATGCCTGTCCCCTGCCTGGTGCTTTGAGGTTCGGCATATCAGAGTTTGTGCGATATACATTTTCCTTGAAAACGAGACACTTCGTTTTCGGCCGGCAGATGGTCGCGTGAAAACATCTGCCGCTGGTCCTCCTACAAAAATGTGCCCATTACGTTTGCAGTATGCATACATAACTATGCGGTACATTTGTTTACGCAGTTCGATTTTTTTTTTGCCATATGTGCATTCATCTCGTACCTCGGTGTCAAGAGTCAAGAGATTAGGCATCAACGTATTGTGTTGAGGCGCATGCGTTTGTGCATATAGGCGCTACAGCACAGATGCTTTCCACTGTGGTTCAGTAACGGTGTCAACCATAGAGGTGAATGTCTGTGCAATATAAACTCTTTCTGTCGCCTCGGCAGCTTGCCATGAATGGCATTGGCTTACGAGATGAAGCAGAATGGCACACGGCAAAAGCTTCCTTCATGTGCGTGCCGCCACATATATGTGGAGGAAGAACGTAGTAAAACACAAACCTAGGTTGTGTGTGCTATGTAAATACTCAGATACAGACAGCCGAGCGCTCCTCTTTTTACTTCACTGCTTCACTGAATCTAAGGTTGGTGAATCGCAATGCAAGAACAATTCATTTTGTTGGTGATACGTCCTCGAGTCGTTTCTGCAACCGCTGGAATACGTTGTTTGTAATTGGGTTACAATTCAATTCAACACTTGCCATTCATTCAGTTGAATTGAGTCGGACCTCCACTTGAGTTCGCTATTTATTTGAACCCGGCTTTGGTGATTTCTGTCATCCTCATAGCTTTTGCCACTATATATGACAACATAGCATATTGCCGTCATTATTGACAATTAGTTAATATGCACAATTAGAAAGGTGAAATTTGTGTTTCCGGAACAGCTGCATTAACGCCTGGGCGCTATAAATTTTCCCCGAAAACGAGACATCATTTTCGGCCGGCAGATGGTAGCGCAAAAACGTCAGCCGTGGGTCCTCCTACAACGATGTAGCCAACACGTTTGTAGTATAGAAAACTATGCGGTACATTTCTGTATGCACTTTGATTTTATTCGGACATGTGTGTTCGATCCGTACCTTGTGCAAAGAGATTTAGCATTAGAGTTGGAGCGCTATAAATTTTCCTCGAAAACGAGACATCATTTTCGGCTGGCAGATGGTAGCGCGAAAACGACAGTCCGCGGGTCCTCCTACAAAAGTGTGACCAACACGTTTGTAGTATACATAGCTATGCGGCACATTTCTGATTCTTTCACACATGACATGCGTGTTTATCCCGTACTTGGTGCCAAGAGATTAGGCATCAACGTATTGGCTGCACACCTGTTTGTTAGTGTTACATATACTATACATATATGTGAATACATAGGCGATCAAAATCGTTCAAAAGATATCGCATCAGTTTTTCCCACTTGGGATGACCATGTAAGGCGCCAAGTGTCAAATTATGATGCTACAATAAGGCTTCTTTCTGTCGCCTCCATAGCCATGATACAGGCTCACGAGATGAACCAGACTGATACATCGCTAGAAACAACACGAGGTTCACATGCTTGTGCGGGCGTATGCCTTTGCGCATTTAGACGCTACAGCGCAGCTGTTTTTTTTCTGTTTTATTTTTTTAGTTTCATTCAACTTTTCGAATTGTATCATTTTAATTAAATACCACTTAAGTTGTATGTGCGTACAGCCGAGCACTGCTGCTTCCACTTTGATTCGTCAATGCTGAATCTAAGAGGTGAATCGCAATGCAAGATCAATTCATTCTGTCGCCTCGATAGCTAGCCAAGTGGCGCAGGCTTACGAGATGAACCAGTGTGAGACATGGCAATTCTGAAAGTTGTATGTGCGTATTACTCATTATATATGTAAGAAAACAATTACATACAGCCGAGCACTGCTGCTTCCACTTTGATTCGTTTATGCTGAATCTAAGAGGTGAATCGCAATGCAAGAACAATTCATTCTGTCGCCTCTATAGCTGGCCAAATGGCGCAGGCTTACGAGATGAACCAGTGTGATACATGAAAATACTAAAGTTTGTTTGTGCTAATGATTTATTATATATGCTAACACTAAAGTTCGTAAAGGCGAGCACTGCTGCTTCCACTTTGATTCGTTCATGCTGACTCTAAGAGGTGAATCGCAATGCAAGATCAATTCATTCTGTCGCCTCGATAGCCAGCCAAGTGGCGCAGGCTTACGAGATGAACCAGTGTGAGACATGGCAATTCTGAAAGTTGTATGTGCGTATTACTCATTATATATGTAGGAAAACAAATACATACAGCCGAGCACTGCTGCTTCCACTTTGATTCGTTCATGCTGAATCTAAGAGGTGAATCGCAGTGCAAGAACAACTCATTCTGTCGCCTCGATAGCTGGCCACATGGCACAGGCTTACGAGATGAACCAGTGTGACACATGTCAATTTCACTATATATATATATATATATATATATATATATATTATACACACATATGGGCATAGCTAAACAGAGTTCTAATCATTCTTTTCCAGTTATTTCGCAAAATGTTCACTATATAATGCTTAACTTGTTGATGTGTTGTTTTGTTCCGTCTTGCTGTAACAGCCCGAGGTGCGTAAAGCTGCGCGTGAGCAGGCGATTCGTGCCGCCAAGGAGAAGCAGCGAGCTACGCAGGCGGCGAAGAAGCCGGCTCAGGCAGCTGCCAAGAAGCCGGCTCAGCCCGCGCAAAAGGCTGCCAAGGTTCAACAGAAGGCGGCACCTCGCGTCGGAGGAAAGCGATAAATTAACGCGATATCCTGAACGAACGTTGGATCATTCGGCTGAGGCCGAACATCATCATGGTCGTTGCTGAGTGAACAACGCGCGAGCTGGTCGATGACAGAAATAAATTCCACCACTTCGGTCATGGACGAGTTGATTGTGTGTTTTACTGTGCTAAATGAGCTCTCAATTGAGTCTTGTTACGACTGCTGCCGCCTATAGTCTCCTACGGGGGAAACTGACATAAAGCCGTAAAGGTCACATTAGCGTAAAGTTAAGTTTCCTGCAGAAGTATATATATATCATGGTTGAAGTCACCTTGGCATGAGGTGTTCAACATACAAGTGGTTTTACATACTGCAGTAGAGATTGAACGGCGTTGTGTTTAGCACGGCAAGGCTTGAAACATATCCCTGACGATGAAAAGGGCCACAGGCTTTTCAAACAGCTTAACTTATTACCCAGATACACAAGTCGGAGGTACCAAGAAAAATAGCGCTTTGTATTGCTTTTGCAGTCTCCGAAAACTTATTTTCACTTCTAGCTGCCGTCTACACTTAAGCATTCTGGTGATAAATCAAAATGTTTAGATAGAACAACATAGTAATAGGGTTGGGTTTAAGGGTGTGTTAAAGAATGATTTTATTGAAATAATATAACATATGGTATAATGCATAAATAACTAGTAGAGTTCAGATATAGCGTGGGTGATCATAATAGCACCAAATTACAATGTTTGTGGCGGGCTATGTGCTGTATTATGTCTCTTAATACACACTTTCTTTGCTTGAGCCAACTACTTAAATGAGAGTATAAGCGTTCCTTATGGCAGCTGAAAAGTACAGATAGTGAAAGACAAATAGGTCAGGATAATTCTACATTCTGATTAGGCTTTTATGCATCATGAATTAATTAGTTGCAGAAGCGCGTTATCAGAGAATCTAGGCTGGGGAATCACTAACTACGGACGGGGTGATCGGGTGTCGATCTCAGTGAGATGGTTTAACTAAGTTTGCTTCGGCTCGATGAACCTACTAAGGAGATGGCATATACCTTAAAGCAACAGAGCACCCCCTATCTAGACAGCTTCAGGAAAATGTCGGATGAATAGTTAAGACATGCTAAGTTTTAGAACGTAGAACCGTTTCAGGCTGATTTTCATCTTTAGGCCCGAAAGAGCAGTGGACATTCAGTCGGCCTCCAGGCAATTTGCCCCTTTTAGCGCGTGTATAATGAAAGCTTGTCTGGAGGTTTTCATAACCAGACTCCTAATAAAAAATTATAGAAGCAAGAATTCCTCTTCGCTTAGTTCTGAGGATTAGTCCTCTATCACCGTGCTGTTAAGTGTCCCCGAAGAAAGAGAATGGACCCAAAACGCGGACCCAATAGTTTTGTCATTGACAGAATAGATGGATAAGTTCCCAAATACATTTCAGAGAATATAGTGGCCATCTTCTTTTACAGGAAGCAACGAGAGCTTAAATTTGGAAGTCCGACTGCATTGGTACAAATTTTTTCTCAGAGACACGTGTGTAATACCCGCCGATCAGATACGCTACAGAGAGTTATCGAAGCAGACGTAATTGGGCTAAACTTGGCCTAATGCCGACGAAAAGGTAGCGTGGAAGCAGGTAAAATAAAGGCTTTGCTGATTTGAGTAAACTTTCTAATCTATATTACGTTTAAAAAATAAGACATTTTGAATCGTGTTAAGATATGCAAGAAATAGCAGTTCAGGCAAAGGAAGAGTAAGAGATGTCAAGGATCATGTCATTCACTGTGCGCAGAATCTATTGAACGGCATCTACGCTAGTGGCACGGCTACACCTCAAAATACATAACAAAGTAGTATGAAACTGATTAGCAAGCTGGATTAAGACGCAGAGAAGCCCTTGAGTAACATCAAGAAACACGCTGAGCTGTGGGAAATTCGAATAGTGGTTGCAGTGGCGCCTAACTAAAGATTTCAGCACGTAGCATAAGACCACCCATGGAAGGATACCTACCGTGTCACTCTTGACGGGATTGATGCTTGCACGGGTATGTAGCAAATGTCAGTCCGGCCTGCGTGGTGGTCGACTCAAATTAGTGATATGTTATGGATATACGCTATAAGATAAAACTGTTCCGAGCAAATATTCGGGCTTCTGTCGTGCATAATATGCTAGCGAATATAAAGGAAATATATGTATTTTTATAAGAAATTATACGTGATAAATGCTAGCAAAAAGAATGCCTAACACCAGAAGAGCGCTGAACCTGAATATCCTGAAGTTAAGTTAGGTTATTCGTAAGGTTACCAGCATAATACAAAAGCAAGTATGGCCCAATTAGAGTGCAAAATTTTTTTTATATAGATGTTTGTGTTTTGAAATAGACATAGAATGGCGTATTGTACCGCACTTGTTCTATTTCAGTCCAAATTGGTGAATCCTTTTGGACAGAAAAGATTCTAACGCTGCTGTAGCTTGTCGAATCATATCCACCATCTTCGATGATTATTCAATTAACGAACGGTTCTGCCGAGAATAGTTTGCCAAATAGTTTGACATTCCGCGCGTAAAGATACAACAAAATCCAACAGTTACTACTCGAGAATTCGCGGAAGAGGTTGATGCTTAGAATACGCTAAAAAACTTCCTCTCCTCATCGCCACCGTCACTCTTCGTTCGTGGATCATTTGGTAACCTGCGTTGAAACGTAAAACGTGTCGTCTACGAAAATGAAAGCAGGCTCTGTTCCGAGGACGCAGTTCCAGGAATGAACCCAAGCGAAACGTCCGCTCAAATAGAGTTATGTTGCGTAGCTGGTGGGGTATGAGAGGCAACGTCTACTTTGAGCTTCTTCAGACGATCAATATGGACTTCATGACGAGTCCATGAACATTGAGCCAAACGAGTCCACGACTTGTGAACAGAGGAGCGGTCACCTTTCGCCAAGACAAAACGCGACTTCATGTAAGTAACACCAGCCAAGATGTCATGCGAAGAGAGAAGGACTGTATTGATGATTAAATAAATCCGCAGTTCTTTAAAAATTGGTATATATTTATAAATAAATAATATTTAGTTTTTAAAGTATTTTTGTTCCCTTCAAAATAGCTAGGCTGCAATGAACTTGTGCCACGTTCTTTCCCACTCAATAAAACATTTTTGAAACGAGTCTTTCGGAATCGAGTCGAGTTCCTCCTGCGAGTCTTTCTTTATCTTTTTTATAATTTCGAACGATGTCCCATCATGTTTTTATCTGTGGGAACAGGAAAATGTCGCACTGAGCTAGGATGTTGTGACGTAGAATCCAAATATAGTTTGTCCATAGTCCAAGTCTCTTGCGTCGGACGTTCTCGCTCAATCTTCCTACAATTGCGCTGAGCAGCGGTGTTCCTTATTGACCGTAAAACCAGATGCCATCCAAAACTCGTGAAAAATTATTCCTTTGTTGTGACAAAAAAAACTGTCAAACGAGCCTTGGTGTTGGATCTGCTTTATTTGAATTCTTTCGAATCTCTCCTTGGAAACACTACTGGGAGGATTGAGCTCTGGGTTCGATGTTGTAACCAGTCTCCTGGTTAATCATTATCTGAAGCAATCTCGGGTCTTCTGCTACTGCCTAAATAGTGAATTCGAAATTTCCGACGGGCGTCAATATTCTGGAAATTCAATAGTTTTGGAACTTCGCTGGCGGTCTTCTGACGCACGAAACATTCGTCAGGGCTGCTATAACTAACCTATAAGATATCTCCAATTCTCAGCTAAATCCGTGATAGTAATTCGGAGATTGTTGAGGCCGATATCACGAACAAAACAGCCTCTCTCCTAATGTTGCGTCGTGTATCTAAGAAAGGTCGCCCCGATGGAAATGCAAACAAACAGTTGCATATTTAAAAGTCAACACGCGTAATTAACGATTTATAGTTTTATTAGTATTTTGTTATTTCTCAACGCTGGATTTAATTTAAATAAGCCGAATGCGGCAACGCGGTGACAAGTCCAAAGTAACTTTGCAGAGTTCACCGCATTTTCTTTCGTGTATTGCTTCACGCTCACTTGTAAGCACAAGACGATTATTTGTATTCGTATCCCAGTAAAATTCTCATTCTTCAATATATGTACGCCTTAATTTTAATTCGCAGCTGGCTTTAAAAAATAAGCTCCTACAATTCGAATCTTTTCACTTGTTGGAATGTCTCTTTTGAAGACCGTATGTATACGTACACTATGCAGAGTGGCTGTCGTAAGGTCATCCTTAGATCAAAGATGCATACCGTTTGGGCATGTGCTGCTCAACAAGAAGCATGCGACATTTGAATTCAGGGTCGCACACGTACCAATTACAATCTTCGATACTATGATTGATACTACTAGCATTGTCTGCCTGGGCCCCTTTCTTTTGCACTCCTTTCGCTGCGTTTCGCTTTCTGTCATCTCAGCGGAAAGCGAATACACTTTTTGATTGAGTCAGTGCATCGGATGGGATGGGCTGAAAGAAACTATTGTTTGCGCCGACACGGCCGCTCGGCGCAGTGCTGCCGGGGAGACTCGTGGAGGAAGGGACGGCGGGCTGGCTAACAAAAAACCTCGACGTGGGAGTTATGCTTTCAGCGCGCAACAGCAAGTACCATATAAAAAGCGCCGTCTATTGGTGAAGTCTGCACACCACAAAGAGTGCTTGCTTGCTTTTTGCCAACTGAAGTTGCATCCATCACGAAGACACGACCCGACGCGACAAACAAGATGGTAAGCTTTACTGTTCGCATCCAAACGCAAAACCCCCTACGATTCGCAGCAACGGTGGACCATGCACCACCGTCTCTCTGTGTGAGTAGAGCTTACGTGTTACGTGCTTGGTTTCGGCTTGCCTAAGACGATCACCCTCTTTGGAGGACGATAGATAGATAGCTTCGATTCGACTGTCGATAACAGATCATCAACGATTAACCTGTTTCTCGAAGGCTGTGCGTACTAGAGGTACGTGACTCTGACCCTCATTTGTGGAACGTCATACCGCCAAGTAGGTAATTAAGTGTGCACCGAGTAGGTTTTTTAAGGGAATAGGAGTTGTATGAAAGTGAAGCGACGGCCCGATATTCTTTGCCTTGGTGCGTGCGAAGTTTCTGCTAAGCATCCTAAAGAATCGACGCAGAGTAACTGTATCTTGCCCTTGACGTTCTAGCACTTGCACACTTCTTCAGGCTTCTTCACCATTACAGGAACTATCGTTTGTCCTCATAGGCTTTTAATCGCAGAAACAGGGCAGCCAGTGAGAAAAAATCTTACTGGAGCTAGAAATTGACTGAAAATTGTTATCGGCATAATATCTTTCTCGCGTCCATCGGAGAGCGTCGAGCATTTTTATTGATGTTAGTCGGTCACTGCTTCAAGACACGTTGATCGACGGTTTCCGTGCCTCACTATACAAGGTTTCACTGACATTTTTATTAATTAATGATTAGCAGTATATATATACTACTAACGCTGATCCTGAATGGTGACTCTGTTGGTAGCAGAGCACGACATGTTGATAGTTACCTATTATTGTAGGGTACTACTAGCTTGAGAAACAGACAAAGTATGCCAAAACGTAAAACATAGGGTCTTAGTAAGAGTAAAGGAGGGTCAGAGGCTGGAGTAGGAAATATATGGCTAAAATTATTTCAGAAGTTCAAAAGGGTCTTTCCAATTCGAGCGGCACGGAATACGGTGCTTCTGACGATGTTTAGCTTTAACGCTGAGTAGATTAGGCCGTCGACCCGTTCTATTTGAGCCTCTCCATGACTGCAACAGCTAACACTGCAATGCAGTAGAAGGCCAATGTAAATGTGTATGGTACTAATGCGAAATTGGCAAATGAATGTGCGTGTAACAACTACAATACGATTATTTCATAGAAAGCACACAAGAGTGTACCTTGTGAAAACATCGAGGAGTACGTGTTTCACTAGATGTTTATATATATATATATATATATATAATCGTGCATTTAAATGCGACTGTCGTTTGTTTGCTTGCGCTGTACACACGCATTCTTTTTCTGTTTCGCCACAGCACTGTGTATTCCGTCTCGTCATTCTACTGGCCGGCATTGCCGTACCGTTGAGCGCACAGAAACAGTCGTTCAATCTGCGCACCGAAGATCCGCTTCGGCGTCCATTATCATCCACATCCTTTGTGCCACGCGTTCAGCCGAGCACAGCTCTGTCCCGTCTGGAAGAGGCTGGCGTTCCCCTTCCGTATCACTTTCAATACCTGGTAGATGCCGCCGATGGCTCCCACTCCCGCGAGGAGTCTGGTAAGTTGCTGTCGTTCTTGCGTATGCAGCTATTGTTGTTGTTGTTGTTGTTTTCGTTGTCAATGTTGTTGCTGCTGCTGCTGTTTGATCTACAACTGCTGCAGCCAAAACTGCTCGAACTCTGCTTGACCTCTCCCTCGTTCTCGATTTGTAAGCTGGATGGATACGTGCACTCCAGGTAGAGACCGCGTTGCAGCAAACTGGCATGCTGCTAGCAACGCCGAAGTATACAGCACGTCCTAAATTAGCCCCCTGGTTGTTTGACCTCCCTCCAGTTCTCCAGTGACATCGGGACTGTGTAACGGTTATATTACAGACGCAACAACACGCCCCCCCCCTCTTTAGTGAGGTGCGACCTAGCGAGGACTAGCGGCAAAATAACAATGGCAATTTATTAGACCATATAACATAAAAGGAGATCGCGAAACAGTAAAATACTCTAGGCGTCTACGTTTAATCATGCGTACTGAGTTACCATACGTGCACTAAGGATGCGACACTTCCAAGTCGAAAGACCTGAAGTTTTTCATGTAGAGGAAGAGTTGCATTTTAGGCCCAACAATACTGGCATCACACCTAAGTATTTTTTCGTAAATGCGTACTTGTTCTGGCCGGGAAACATTCGAACAGGAATCAATAACACAATCGCTGTTAAACCAGACTCGCGCAAAAGATTTTTAAAAAGACTTAAATGTGCCATATATATGTGAAAGTGGTTTTATTGAAGGCCATTATAAATGGTTACCTTTGTTATCGTACTTGCTTCGTTGTTAGCGGCGCTCCATTAGAACGATTTGTCGTGCACTGAGTAAGTGAATGCTTATGAGAGTTTACTTTATCTACTCGCCTACCTAGGTACCAATCTACGAGCACACTCTATCCATGGGCATGGGCGTGTATCTAAAAATCGAACGTTTTATGCCAATTGTTTGTCGCGAAGGTGATGCGGCGGGTCGCGTGACCGGCTCGTACACGATGCGTCTTTCGGATGGCCGCGTGCGCACTGTCGAGTATCGGGCCGACGAGAATGGCTATCGTGCCTCGGTCACCACCAACGAGATGGGCACTGAAAGCCAGAGTCCCGCCGATGTCTCCATTAACTCGTCGGCGCCGACTGCTAAGGAGGCTTCTCTTAGCTACGCTGGCAGGTCGACGGTGGCGGCCGTCGCACATAGTGGCCGCTACAGCGATTATCATCCTGTTGGGGCTGTGGCTGTAGGGGCCAAGGGCGACTTCCTTTCAGCTCGGCCTGCGCTCGGCACGTTCCGCCGGGGTAAACTCTACCCGTAGAAGCAGAACGATGGCTCCTTAAAGAACCGACGAAGAACCCCGTCAACCGAGACCCATGAGCCTCCTATCTGTCACGCCTTCTACTCGTCTATCTGAGATTCACATCGGCAGAGACCTAGGATATCACCTTATTAACCACGGACAGCGAATGTTCGTCACGAACAACAAACCTATAGAGACAAATCACAGATCATTTTTCTGACCAGCATATAACTACGGCTACTTTGTGACGCAGTAATAACCACAACTTTCTGAACCCATGTCCGTCAAGCCACAGCCCCGCTGTCGTTATCCTTCATACCAGTTGTTACCTACTACTCCCATGCTGACGATAAGAGAGCTGATATGGAAATCAGAGTCTAATGTAAATCATGTAAAGTTAAAGTTCTAGACTGGTTAGCTAAGGAAAAAGTTAGCATCAACCGCACACTATCCGCAGTTGGATCCCGTCATTAAATTTGCAACTAAAACACTCAACATGAAAATTATGCCATCCTGAGAGACACTATGGTCCCGAGGTAGCCTTAGTTACAAGAACGTAAAATGTAATTTCTATTAGAGAAAAGGAATAGGATAGCTCCTCTAATTAGAAACTATTTCATAGTAGTAACATTCTGCACCAGGAACGCCTTGTCTGTGATACCTTACAAATTCAACCAATTAGACAACGTCAAACATTGACAACAATTATCCTCCTCATTACATTATAAATAAAACCCTAATCTTTATTATCAACAACCATAAACAGTAACAACTGCTCAACTATGTATCTAACTATGTTTTTATGTACACATGCATACATATTTATGTACAAGCGAATATGGACGCAATAGGCCAGTACACGAATTGCTTTTGCTCATCCTGACATCCCCACATGTGTCTGAGGCACTTCACAATTCTCAAGTTTTCGTTAATTTAGGACATGTTTTCGTTATTGCCCGTCCCATGTAAAAAACATATTTATACATGCCCTGTACCTGTACTCTGCAGCAACATTTGGAATTGAAAAATTTGTAGATAGGGAAGGTACCGGGACGTTTCGCGTGTCATGCAACCAGCATTCATAAATAAAAATGTAATATTGGCGTCATAATGAGTTTAGACTCTTTTTTTAAGAGTAAATGTGCATCAGTATATCCCCGAAAACGGGTTTAGAAGATTGTCTTGTTTGTATTGCACAGGGCACATGGCCTTCCTGGATTTCTGAACATGGTGCTCCTGAGTACTGACCCAAACCAATTCGCGATTACTCTATTAATTACAGTACGTTAAACCAAAATGATTATAAACTAAACGCTACGGTTAGTGTTCCTCAGTGAAAGCCAATGAAAATGAGAGGACTTGGGCAAGCCCGTCTAACAAATTGCACATCGGCGTTTACAAAACACGATAAAAATACCTAAATAGAAACTATTTAGGTTAGTAGACTCGTTTTAGGGAAGAGCACATACAGAGCACATGCCTGTATGTGCCAGCAGCGAAAGCTATCTCCTAACAGGATTCCGGTCGATCCTATTTAAGTGCCTTCCACGTGTTGAGCTTAAAAACTGCGCGGCCTTTGAGTAGGCCAATAGGCACTGAGCCAAAATTTCGTGAATCGTGAGAGTTGACATAATTGTCGCCTTGTAGCCACACATTGCCCTTTGGAACCGTTTGGCAACCGATCTCGGAGCTCGTCAAAATATCACCTGGAAGACCTGCAAACACATGTTGACATTAACGAACAACTCACACATGCTTTCTCTCTCATTATATAGTATAGACAAACATTTATATAGCAATTTCAATATATATTTTATTCAGATGCGCAGCTTCTACTAAAGGTTGAGTATTAGCAGAAAAGAATCAAACTTATAATGGACAGTCTTCGGCAGAAGGTATCTAGGGTAACACTGCGTTCTCCTGCTAATTCTTATCCAGTTCGGTTCAGATGACCAATCTTGCTTAGCTAAAATATTGTGATTTGAAACCATAAAATGCGCAAATCTGCAACAATATAAAGGCGCCACAACAAACGGGGCATCGCATCTATTATAATGAGAACATTATTTAATATAGAAAAAAATATCACTACAACTAATATTATACGAGCAAGATATAAGCTGCATTATATCTACATCGACTTGAATGTGTCGACGATACTTCGTAATTAATACAAGTTTTATATATATATATATATATATATATATATACAAACATAAGTACACACATGCTAGTATAGTTGTATTGCTGACAAAAATAATACGATTTGCACATAGTTAGTGATTGAACGGCATTAGGGAAAACTTCAATACTATAATTTTATACCTGTCCCTACACTGGACCCCCGTAGCGATGCACACGTTCGCAGAGACCCAAATGTCATGTTCTGACCGTGAATGATTGATTACATTGAGTAAATTAATTATGTTTATGTATATTATATACTTGAGGTAATTTAATTGTACGTAGCAGTTTTCTCTCTTCCCTCTCTATATCATTGTTGTTGGCATTCTATCTCTCTTTTCGATAGGTCACATGAAACAGTTTCCACCTTATCCACTACATATCTGTCACACTTCCTCTCTACATCTTTATCTCTCCTTCCCTTCTCTGTGATACTCATTTTTTCTTGATTTCTTCTTTTCTCGTCGCTCTCTGGGTCTCTCTCTCTCTCTCTCGCTCGCTCTCTCTCTCAAACAACAAAGCCAATCGTACAGGTTCAACACGTTTTGTATGTATCGTACACATGTTTTTTTTTCTCCCCATTAATTTTGGCTTGACGTTCGCTCTCGAACGTTCCCGCGCGAAATGAAACCTACCTACAAGCCGTTTGCAGAGAAACGACTGCGGATCGGTCGGACTGCGACAGACGACGATATCGCCCCGCTTGAAGCTGTTCGTCAGCGTGGTGAGCTTCTCGACGACGATAAAGTCGCCGTTCTGTATCGTCGGCTCCATCGACGGGCCCGTGCAGTGCGTCACCTCAACACAGAACTCGAACACGCAGTAGCCGATCGCCGCGCCCTTGATGGCGGTCGTGCTGGCGCGCAACAGAACTCGGCCCACGCGAGACATGAGTGGGGCAGCCGCCACCGCCTTCTTCTTCAGAAGCGTGCCAGAAGTTCCCGAAGCGCCCGCCGCCGCTGAAGTACCAGAAGCGGCAGTGCCGCCGGACACCGCAGCGTTGGCACCGCCGCTGGCGTTGCCTCCCGAGGAACCTCGACGGACCATGGTTAGTTTGGTAGCTAGCTAGCTAGCTAGTTGTTAGTGAGTAGCACTTCAGTGAAGTGAGACTCCGACTCACGAGGCCGACTCAGACTCACGAGGCCACGACGCCGCACCTCCTCTCATCTCATCATCGTCATCGTCATCTTCATCATCAGCCTCAGACGTCAGCCGTCATGTGTCCGTCGCGCTCGGTCCTGGATCGTCTACGTTGTGGCTGACGAAGTCTTCGGGCTTCGAACCCACCATCAGCTCCACCTCCACCTTCACCACCACGGCCACGACCACGATCAGCCCTGGTTGACGGTGAAGAGAACTTCCCCCACTTGTTGTTGTTGTTGTTGTGGTTGTTGATGACCCAATAGTCGCTAACAGCTGATTCAGCTTTAGCTTTTGGTTACCGTCCGTGGTACGCTGAACATTTTAGTTCAATTAGTTGTGCGAGCCAGCGTGCGACCAGCCGTTCATGTAACCGATCGGCATCACAGATGAAGACAGCGACGATGAAGAAAATCGCCAGACACCTGAGATTGAGTGAGAAGCGCGGTTAGTGCGCAGATCTCGCAGGACGACCCGCCAGCAATAGTCGTAACAACAGCAACAACCACAACAATTTTGCACTCGCCTGGAAAGGCAGGAGGAGCCACGGTAGCCAGTCCGATGATAGCCAGCGACAATGATAACGCGTAGTTTCCGGCCGCGCGAGTACCACCTTTAGCATATCACCCACCCAGCATCTCGTTTGAGAGCGTGAAACGTTCGAATCAACCAGTCACCTGCTGCAGCTGCAGCTGCAGACGCAGATGTCGAGAGCGGGAGAGGGCGCACGGCGCTCCGAACAACAACAACAACAACCCTTGTCCTTGCACGGGGTCCTCTCACCCTTTTTGCTGTTCCAGTGGCGGGCTGCGCTAATCAACTGTCCACCGGCCTTATGAAAAACTTGGGCTGCAAAAAAACGCATACTTGAGGAGGTCTAGTACAACTTGGCGAAAAAAAATGCTTTTCGTTCCGATAGAGCGAGGGGAAGAAATGTCCTCTAAAAAGATGAGTAATTGAGCGTAAAAAACAAAATAATTAATGAAACCTTCAGCAGTCGCACCGTTAGGTGGTGCGATCGTTCGTGCATCACTGAACCCCCGGGCCTCTGCGCGGAGGACGGCAGGCGTCCAGACGGAATGACACCTATACCATTCGAGCGAGGCAAAAGGCGAGATGGTTCGAGATGCAACCCTTACCGACTCCCTAGCACCTTCTCCTAGTCTAAACGAAGCGGACACGGGATAGTCACAATACACACTCGCTAGGCACATTGCGTTAGCTTCGTAATGCTCCGTGATATGTGTCTCGCATACATAAGGTAATATACGGAAAATAAATATAAGTGTATGTATACAGGTGACGATAAAAAAAAAGAAAATAATTGCAAAGAGTTTTATTTATTGAGAATATGTATATTATAGCATTTGCTCTACTATAGAATTAGAATACAAACTTTGTTTTGAAAGATGCAGGTGTGATTGGTTTTGTCAATAAGATGACTATAAGTCTCGCAATCGCGGATTTAGTGAAGGTATGTCAGGATAAAAAAATCGATATAACCATTGTTGGTCGTTTAGCTCCTACTACTCCAAAAGAAGACATTTTCGTTCCTCGTTACATTAAAAAAATAGTTTTTGCTGTGTTGCTAAAAAATGTTAGGGCGAGTTCTAAAAGACCCTGTATGTATATATATATATATATATATATATATATATATATCACACATATATATACACATATAGATATATATATATATATATATATATATATATATATATATATATATATAGTCACCAAAATGAAGATATCCTTGCCGGATTGATTTTGTGTTATGCTTGTTTGACAGGCATCGCATCGCACGATAAGCGTCCTACTCTTATACACTCACCTGTCAATCTGGCAAACTTGAAGCGCACTCTGCAATAGTCAGATAAAATGATTTCTTCTTTCTTGGTTGTTTAGTCGGGTTAAGCAAGGCTGCTTCTGCTGTTCTTCCTCTGCTACGAGAGAAATCGTCAATAAATCCAGTGTAAACATGCTAAAGGTGGCTGAAAAGGTAAGGACGAAACAGTGGCATATAGAAGTCTGATACCAGCCAACACTCTAAACAAGTGAATCCGATTATGTCGAGAACCTTCCTCTACAATGCCCTGCAGAAGTGGACTGCATGGCCGTGGACCGAGGACAGGGAATTCGCGCTAAGAGATTTCAGCCCGGTGTCCAAGGCCACAAGATGTACACCTGCTGGGCTAATCGTCCTACATGACTTGGTTATCCGACAGCAATAGCAGCAGGATGACGATGACGAGTGACAAATTTACGTCGGTCGAGACAGGTTGCAACTCCGTTATTCGAGTAATTTTTAGTCAAAAGCCCTGTCTGGCGTCAGCCAAACGCGCATTTACGCGGCAATATGAAAGATATATGGCTCGGGTACAGTCGGTGTTACCCATAGGTGATGTACTCCGTATTGCGGTTTAATGCTGGACATAATGCTATATATACGGTCACTCTTTTTACGCCTACATTGTTGGATTTTGGATTGTTTTAATAGAGCGGCAGCCAATAGCTCTAAACACATAAAGAACATGAGAGCTTTAAGGTATTGTACTACATCCGCTCAACGCCAGTGGCGTTTGAGCGCAAAACGATTTATTTGGCCTCTAGCTCACATGACATTCGACACATTGCTGAGTTCTGTCCTTTACAAGAAGTAAGAGATACGAAATCCTGCGCTTAGGTGCGTGCATGCCATGTTATCAGCATCTTTTTTTTAGTTGCATAATCTTATAATCATACGTTTTGTTATTTAATCCGCGCACTTCTTGTACCGCCAACCCTTACTCGGTTTTCTATCTGCCGCGGCTAAATTTTGCTGGTTACTATGAAAAGCGTCCCAATTTAAATCTTTGAATCGAACATAATCTATGTAATTATATATATATATATATATATATATATTACGAAGGATTAGCTAAGCCAGTGTGTCCAGCGGGCGGTGACTATCACGTGTTCGTTTCGTTAAGGCCAGGCCAAGGTCGCTCGATACGTGTGCTCCGAACTGAGGCGGCGATATATATATATATACAAAAAAAGACGCATCCCCGATGACATTTGATTCGGTGGACATATTTGGTGCTCACAATAGTAATGCATTACTATGAACGACTACTCCATTCAGCAGACAATTAAACTATCTTTAAAACGCGACCAAATCATTGAGGCGATTGTTGTTCTGCTTGAGCTCGGCTCGTCGACCGAATATGAGAACCAATCCGCCGTTTGCAGCGTACCAACAGGATAACCAACCTACGAACAGGTTTATTCCATCGGAGGGCGGGTTCAGACGGCACTCGAGCTACAACGGATCAGGACAACCGCTTCCTTTTAGTCATCCGAATTGCCACTGTACTGTTAAGGCAACGGCTTCATAGTGCTTGTTCTCCGAGCGCGTGCGTACTGTAAGGCTACAAAGACTGGCCGCAGTGGCATTTTGGGTCGTAGTCCAATAAACGGCCGGCCGTTCTATTGCCGCATGAAACCAGATTGACTCTCTACAGTAACGAGGGGTGGGAAAGAGTGTTCCAGCGATGAGGATAGGGCAGCCTTGCATTGTGGAGCATGTCAGGACAGAAGAATCGATCTCGTGAAAGAAGCGGCGTCATGCACGACATTGCCAGGCTGTAAATATAGAATATTTCATTACATATTCAAACATTTTTTCACCTTTGCCAGGTAGTATAACACAATATGTATACATCTCCACAGTATACAATAGCGGCTAAAATTGCACCATTGGGCATGGTCGTGTCACGTTGGGGGTTGAGCCCACAAGACATCCGGTATATAGTATATACAACACGGAATATATGGCTACAACCCAATTTTATCCTATATGGCAACAAGCTAGAAAGTGCTCATCGCGAATATTTAAGATGGGGTCAGTCAGGCTACCTAGGAAAGAAGGGACCAGAGGACAGAGGCGGCGTGTATCTTCCACGGTGTGCTTCGCATCTAGAGAACCTGCAATGGTCATCTGGTTCGTGGAAGTCCCGCACGATACACAGTTCATGATGAAAGCCGTGTACGGCATAGCGGGTCACGACATGCTGGTTGTGACGGTACGCCCCTCTCCATTCGTTACGTGTCATAGCATCAGTTTCGAAACACTTTTCGTCGATGTCCGCGAATTTTATCTCCCAGCATTCGAGGCGCAGAACCTCGAATATTTCATTACAGAAAAGTTGAGTCGGCGTCATAGAGTAAATTTTGACATGTTGTGACGCGTTGCTTCGAGATTAAGGGCGAAAGAGTTTCCTTGGAATATAGATTAAGGAAAACTCGTTGAACATTTCTCATGAAGCACTACTCTATACTTAAATGAACTCTAGGGCTGTAACTAAATATTTGTGCACCAATCAAATTTGACTTTAGCGCATTTTGTGCTCACAATAGTAAGGCCATATTAAAATTATTGCACAATTCGAATTATAATTATGCCAGTTTTTAAACACGATTAAAATGTTGTGTTAGAATTAATGCTTTTTTATCGTATAACACATTTACGAAGAATATGTCGGAAAAAATCATAAGCAGGAAGCAAGGAAAACAATATGTGTTCATACAATCTAACATTTCTGCACTTGTTTAGTGGTATCTCGCAGGAGCTGAAAGTAGCTTACTGCACTGGCCAGCATGTTCTTCCGGCCTATCGCACATGTGTGAGATGGGCTGCAACGACGAGTAAAAGCCAGAACATCAGCGCCATCAACGCTTCCGGAACTTATGAATGGCACGGACGAGGAGTGGAACAATATCCCACGGCAAATCATTGAAGAGCTCATTGGATTCATGTCATCTGGTGCCCGTTATTAGAGCACGCGGAGATAATACACACTCTTAAATCAATTTTTGTTTTGTTAAAATAAATAATCTAACTTTGCATTTATCATAAAACAAAACATGTGATTTTTTTCGGCATATACAATACAAAAGTCTCCTTTATCTAAAAAAAAGTTTACAGAAAGTTTATACGTTTGAACACTACATGCTTCCATTAACGCTTCCTTTGCTTTTCATGTTTTAGTTCGTCTTGTTGCATATAATGATTCATATTGGATCATGTGGCTAATATACTCTACCCAAATTTTGATTCGGTTTTGGTGCTCATTTAATTTTTTTACCGCGGTTATTTAGGATTAAACACAGTGTGCCAATGAAACAGCATATCTCTTGGAGTGTGATGTTGGATGGTAGTGCATCGAATAACGAGTGACATGGTAATCAACACGTATGATACGAAATACCGATTATACAAAGGAAACCAGGCCACAATGTTGGTAACGGATACCTCGCCTCAGATTAGACCCCGGGCGGTCCTTGGAGCCGTCGAAAACTATGTGTATATACAAAATATAATTAGCCAGTCAAATGGAACGTGTTATTCAGTGGGTTCAGTAGTGAGTCACTATTTCGTAACCTAAGTAACTTTTTCTTTTGTTACGGCCAATTTGACCGGACAAACACATCGAAATACAGAGAAGAGCGGCAGAAATGAACGCCAACGGGGGCGACCACATTCCCGGGAGATTCTCTCTCGAGGTTATGCTCAGCACGAAACCGACGCGCCGAAGTCGAATAGAATCTGTGCAAAAGTCCGCTATGATCTTCGTAGATGAGTTATGGGTAAAGTTGACATGTAGTCGTAGCTAACCCTCGTGGACGGTACGAAGAAAAGGCCAGAAAACGAAGAGACTGAAGCAGATGTCACTTCCATTTACTTATCAGCTTTTTATATGCGTTATGCATGAATGAATTTGTAATCTATATCCTACTGATTTTTGAACTGAGCTCTAAGACAAACAATAGTGACACCCGTAAGCAGGAAATGATATATATCTAGTTTTATGTAACCACGTAAACGGCTAAAACTTTTGACAACGGGTACCAGTTAGTTACCATACGATAGATAGATGTCGAGCCCGGCGGCGTGGTGGTGCATTCACCTGCGCCTCGTGGCCGGAGGAGACACATAGGTGCGCGGGTTCGAGCCCCACCATTACACATTTGTATATATTGTGTGGGAGTCCGTCTATGAAGCAATGCTAAAAGCAGTCCCGTGGACGTTAAATGTTGGCTGAGGGTTAGCCCGACAAAGTTCGATGTCCCGATTATGCACATATATGTTGAGCGATCATCAGGTAGGTTTTTAGGGGTGAGGCTTGATAATGCCACCTTACACACAAGTCTATTAAATGTTTTGCTTGATGAAAAATTTTACATGTTGCTTGCCTCTAGAAAAACGCAATGCGGCAAGCAAACGCAATAGAAAAATGCAAGTTACGACGGCATCTGTCGCTTCTGCTGCTGCTGATGCTCATAATATTCGTTCACTCTCGTGAACGTTTTCTCATTCGCTTTCTCTCAAAAAATTAGAAAAAAACTCACAAAAACAAAAATTTCCCGCCAATCACTTGCAACGTCGCCCCTCTCCACTTTGTGACCCAGCCATTGCAATAGCCGAGACGGGGTGATGCGCGCGCCCTTACCCCAGTCCCGGCGGTGGGATGATGATGATGATGATCAGTGCTGTCTGCAGCGGCAGCAGCCTCAACAGCGGCGGCTTCAGCTAGCAAAAGAGATGGAGGCTCACCAATAACACAGCGCAACAGCAACAGAGCATGAGAGAGTGAAAGAAGTTTGGCAAAAGTCTTACTATTGACTACTACGACTACAACTACTATTACTACGACGACTTCTAACCACTACAAGTATCTTCGAAACCCATCCATCCAGGCAGCCCGCCAGCAGCGGCTGCAGCAGCTCGTGTTGTTCAGGTGTTGTTGCTGATGGTGGATTCATGGTGGTTTTTTTTTTTTTTTATTGATAAGATTCATGGTGGTGGTGGTGGTGGGCGATGTGTTTGTTGTGGCAGCCCAACGTTCAGATTGCGAGCGGCTGTTGTGGCAGGCAGGCGGCGGTAGGAGTTGTGACGCTGGTGGTGGTGGAAGTGGTTGTGCTGTGATTGTTATTATTATTGTTGTTATTATTATTATTGTTGTTGTTATTGTTGTGGTTGTGGTGGTGGTAGTTATTCGTCGTCGTCGCCGCCGTCCCATCAGCTGGCTGTTGGCTGCAGGCTCTATTTGTGTCGTATTCTTCGAAGAGCTGCTGCTGCTGCCGCTTCTACGACTACTAGAGAGTTACAACAAACAAAATTGGAAATCTTCAGCTTCGTTGGTTCTTCAGCAGCGAGTTGAGCGTTCGGATTGGCGAGTAGTTGGCCAGCGTGAGTGTGCGTGTCGAGTAAGTGGTTGGTGGTTGATGGTAGAAAAAAAAGTAGGAGAGGTGTTTATGACGTTGTTGTTGTCGTTGTTGTCGTTGTTGTTGTTGTTGCTGCTGATGCTGGTTTAGGCTGAGCTGATAAGTGAGATCGATCACCAAGTGAGCACCAGAGAGCGAGCGAGAGAAAGATAAAGTACTCAAGAAAAGGGTCAACTTCTTGCCAACGACATACGACGAGCAATTAATTAGTCGTCTATTCATTTATCGCCTGGTTAATCATCAATCGTCTAATTACTACTTGTACGTTGCTTGCGAAAAAAAAACAGAAAGAGAAGTGGGCGAAAAGCACCTGTAGTGATACAAAGTAGCTGGGTGTTGTTGTTGTCCTATTCGTGGTATTATTATTGTTGTTGTCCTATTCGTGGTATTATTATTGTTGTTATGGTTATTGTATTATCATCGTTTATCGTTTATCGTTTATTGTATTATCATCGTTGCTTGAACATTCACAAGTTCGAACGCGTTGATTGGATTGCCTCTCGTTGTTGTTAATGGAGATGCTGCCTCTCGCGTGACGTTTCTCCGACCATCTCTTGTGCGTGTTGCTACGAAGAAGTGGTATTGTTATCAGTATTTGATGTTATGATGGTGATTGATGGTATCACTCACTATCTTTGGTAGGTATGATGTATGAGTGATGTATTTCTTGCTGATGCCCGTGCCATCGGCGTGTTTGTGATTTGCTGAGTGTGTGGGTGTGGAGTTTGGTGGTGTATAATAGTAGCGTATACGCATATTCTGCGCATTCACGAGAAATCCTCGATATGCACGACGCATTACGACGGTATCTGTCGCTTCTGCTGACGCTGATGCTAATATTCGTTCACTCTCGTGAACGTTTTCTCATTTGCTTTCTCTCAAGCTGACATAGCTGGCCCTTGGTGCGACGTCTCTACATATAGAGATTTCATCTCTCATAAATTGTGCGGGTCTATTGTTTTTGTTGTTGTTGTCGTTTTTCTTCTTGCTGTTGTCGTTGTTTTTTTATTGTTCTTGTTGTTGTTTTTCTTTGTGCTGCTGTTGTTGTTATTGTGGCAGCAACATTACTGGCTTCAGAAAACAAATACACGTTTTCTTCTGTTGCTAGTGGATTTTAGGCTTTGTTCTTCTAAGACGTTTCGGCTGACTCGCACAAACAGCCTTATATATCTATATCGTGTCTTCTCGTTTTACCCAGAGTCTATGCGTTAGCTAGCTAGCCTACGCATTGTCGGGCGAAGCGGTGTCAGGACTTGCGTCGTTGCCGAGTAATCGAATTCGTATATGTCTTGGTGAAAAATAACTTAAGATTATAATAATAATAATACTAATAATTTTAAGAATAATTTTATTTTTTTTGTAGTCCACGAGCGGATACGAGTAGTTTCGCATTTCTTGAAGGCCACACAGCTGATGCTGCTGTAGCTACTGCGTGGACGCCTGTCTTACATTGTTGTGTTGGTTTATCTCGTTGTTAAAAGTTCTGCACAATAAATTTATCATCCTATTATTATACGCAGTAGGTATGAGAAGCAGCAGCAACAGCAGCAGAAGACGAGAACGTAAAGCGGAGAGAGCACTTATCTATATATAGGGAGGGCACCTAAAGTTTTCGGGGGGTTGACCCTCAGCCATGATTTAACAGAGTCCACGTTTTTTTCATTGCTTCATGCATTTCCATGTTTTTCACATTGCGTCATAGACGGACAACCCCCATAAATACAAACAATGTGCAACGGTGGGGCTCGAACCCGCGCACCTATCCCGTGCCTCCTCCGGTTGCGAGGCGCAGACTTAAGCCACCACCGGGCTCGACAGGGAGGGCACCTAGTATACCGAGAGATAACGGGCAGAGCAAACCAGAACCAGAGAAAGTGTGAGAGAAAGAGATAGATGACTATAATCATCAGCATAAGAAATACATGCGAATTTATACATGTGTACCTATTATGTGTGCATAGGTGTGTATCGACTCGACCAGCTGGCTGGTAGCGACATAGTACAGCAGCAACAAGACCAGCATCAGCAACAAAACCAACTTAGTGGTGGTGGTGGTGATTATGTTAAGCTGACGTTAAGCAAGTGCTGCACTGACCGGCAAACTGACGGCTATTCATTCGTGTGTGTTCGGCGTGGAGTTATGTATCATCAATGTTGACGACGCCGAGGTGTGCGAGGTGTTTCGTCGGCCATCGCCTGGATACAACTTGATGCCCGCCCTAACCGACTTCAGTAGGAAGGTTTGTAATCGCGCTGTCATTATTTACCTACTCACCTACTCACTCAATCTCACTCACCTCACCTCCTCACCACCTGGATGAATGATGATCTCTAGTAGTCGTGGTCGTCGTTGTCGTCGTCGATATTGTATTTGGTCGTTTCTTTTGTATTATTGTCATCATCATAACCATCGCCAGCATCATGTTTGATCTATTGGATTTATCCGTTCGTATCCGTTTGATATCGTCGAACTCTATCTTTCTCTTCCTATCTATGTTTCTATGTATCTTCTATCTATGTATCATCTGGCCACCCTCCCGGCCTCGGTCGGGCAGACCTCTTCCACCTGTTTGCTTGGTGTCGTGGCGTCATATCGAGACTGTCGATTTACGCAGCGCCGACAACTGATCCGCCGAACTGGCCCGCCGGTTGTGCGGTGCTGCACGCTACTTCGCACCACCGACCAAATGACTAAATGGAGTCGAATTTGTCGTACTCATGATCATGTAAGCCATAGTGATACAAATAATAAGAATAATAAGAACAACACACACCACAGCATCGTCATAGATTTATAGCAGCCAGGGTTCGTTAATGCCGATATAATATATATATATATATATATATATATAATCGAACGTTGTACTGTAAAACAGGCTTATTTGGCCTGTTGATTATTTTCGCATATGCAGCCTTTGCGGTACATTGTTTTACCGAACTGTTTAAAGCTGCATAGTATTATATGTCCAAATTAAAGCAAATTTCTTTTACGTAATAATACCTGTTGTACGCATCGGAATCTTACTTGCGTGAGGTTTAGTTAACTATGTTTTACAACAATGCGATATTTGTTAACAGTTCAGAGCAACATTTATGCATCATTGAGGACTTTTTCTATTTTATACTTAGATTATACTACTAGGCTTTATGAACACGAGAGCCCAAAAGGCTCGAACGTTTTCCGTCATGGAGTTTAGAGTGCATGCATCCTAGAGAGACGATTTTCGCTATTTGCAAGTGATAACGGGCTGTTGTTTCAATCTCGTTCTACTTACGACGAGACCGACTGCAGTCAGGAACAGGAACAACAATAACAAGATGACGAGGAAGGCAACGACCATGTCGAAACTACGCTACTATTTTTAACTTCTTCTGCGACTTGGTTAGCATGCAGGTCAACGCGTGACCCGCGCACATCGAAGCGACGGCAAAAGCAACGGCCCGAACTTTAGGAGGAGTAGGATTTGGTGTTCTGGGCAGGATGGGGTTGCCTTCTGCTTTACAGCGAACTCCTTGGCCACTCCAAGGAGTAATTGCCTTGCCACTAAAAGAAGTTTCTTAGCCAGCAAACGAGATTGAAAGTAGGTATGCCGGTACGACCCAGCATGCTCAGCAGCAGCATTTCTTGACAGACAACTCTTTTATTGTTGCTGCTAACCCAGGGATCTCGGCGGCGCATATTGCTATCCGGATACTTTTGCATGTGCTTTACGCGACGCTGCGGGAGGAAAACGTCGTAATCCACGAAGTTGTCTGTTGACTTACAGACCGGTTAGCGCTGTTACTGTTGCTTGTTGGTTGTTATCCCGTTGGACGTTATTCGTTTTGTTGTTGGCGTCGTTAGCTGCCAGCTGTTGTTGTTGTTGCTGTCGTTGTTATGCCGGCTGTTGTTGTTGCTGTCGTTGTTATGTCGGCTGTTGTTGTTGTTGTCGTTGTTATGTCGGCTGTTGTTGTTATGTCAGCTGTTGTTGTTGTTAGAACGATCTGTGGTGGCCCTTGGTAGTAGCAGAGACACAGTAGTGGTAGTGGTGGTGGCGACGGCGGCATGTTAGCTATGAACCGCTGAGTCTAGTCGACAGCGCGAGCTTGTGTTCCTCCTCAAAGAGGCAGATCTATCTATTCTCATAATATCTCTTTTCAACAGACAGAAGAAGCTGAACTCGTTTTGGCCAAAGGTTGACTATTATGCGCTGCTACTAGTACTACTACTACTAATACAACCATGAGTGGCTCGATAGCGAGTGGCTGTGGTGATATATATATATATATATATATATATACATATACATATATATATATATATATATATATATACATATACATATACATATACATATACATATATATATATATATATATATATATATATATATATATATATATATATATATATATATATATACATATACATATATATATATATATATATATATATATATATATATATATATATATATACATATACATATATACATATACATATATATATATATATATATATATATATGCATGCTGTTGTTTGGTAAGCGACTCTCGTATTGCGTCTTCCCGTCATCCTCCTCTTCTTAGAGGTGACGCAAAAGGGAGAGAGTCCACTTTTTAGTCATTTATTTTGCTGAATCTTTACCAACTATATATGTATATATACAGACGCCAAGTTAACCACGTAGATTACGAATAAGCATATATATATATATATATATATATATATATATATATGAATGCATACAGGTATATATCCGCAAGCAACCCCGTCTCTTTTGTCTGGCGTACGGGTGACAGAAGATAGTGGTCGTTCGTTCGTTCGTTGTTGAAGACCTTCACTGAGGCCTCCATCCATCCATCTGTCTATTTATCATGCATGCAGCATGCCGCCATGGCGGTGGTAACAATGGCGACAGCGCATAGCAAGCCGGGTACGGGGGTGTACTCCTCGTAACGCTGGTCTTTCGTGCCGCTTCTGTTGTTCTATGGCTGGCACGGGAACAACGACAGGCAACGTCTGCTGTCTTCTGCAGACAGTGTGATTGTCGTCGTCGTCGTCGCCGCAGAATATGATTGGACAACTGGAGACCTGTCGGATAATTAGAAGGCTGCCAAGTTGTTCCGCAAGATTTCCGCTTTCAACAGCAGCAGCAGCAGCATAGAGGCCAGTATGTCTACCGGCGTAGCATCATAGTTATTGCTTTTGCCACAAAAATAGCAGCAAAAAACAGCGGCAGCAACGACTTCATTATGTCGTCTCGGCTAGGCTTTACTTCTCTGATTAGCGGTCGTCTATTGACTACTAGTCTACGTGTCGAACATAGAACGCAGGTGGCTAAATAGATGAATAAAATAGAGAGATCAATAAAGGAATGGTTAGATTAATATATATGTATATATATATTGTGTCGTGTTATCTGTGGCCACTGGTCGACTGTCGACTACAGTTGTCTTACTGTCTTCTGGTAGTAGCAGTAGTTTGTAGTAAGTCAACCAGACAAACAAGAGAGCCGTGCCGTTGTATGGGCCGAGATCTGTTGCGAGTGTCTCTTGACCTTCGCTCCTTACTATTGCGGGTTTTATTCCTCCTGTTGTTGCTCTTGTTGTTGTTGTTGTTGTTGTCGCGTTTGCTGTTATGGTTCTTCTCGTATTTTCTTCTTCCTTCTTTCCTACGGATTGTCGCATCGAAAAAAAAGCGTCGGCGTTGGGTACCCGTCGTAGTAATCACAGCAGGCGACTTGCGGCCAGCCAAGCCCACGGAATAGTAGATCAATTGCAGTGAAAAACGCGACCCGACGAGAAGAAAAACCACCACGATGGCATGTGTACGGCTACCAAACAGACTGTGCTTTTGTGGTAGATTGACTGTGTTATTCAGGTGTCTCAACTCTAAGCCATCCATAAGTTATACATAAACGCTGATTGCTCTACCCATGTGCCGGTTAAAACGAGCCGAACGGCTTTTAGTGTAGTCAATAACTTGTATAGTTAGATATGAAGGTGGAATTTAAAAATCAAAGCACGAAAAGAGAATTGCACATATATATATATATATATATATATATATATATATATATATATATAAAAGTTCTGATACAAATTTATAAGCAAACAAAGTATTTATTTAATATTCCCAAGTGTTTTTCTTCCCTTTAAAATAATTCCTGCCCACGGCAATGTGTTTTTGCCATTTTCTTTCTACTCGAAATTTTGAAACGCTTGTTTTGGAACTGATTTGACTTTCTCATGGGAATTTTTCCTTATCTCCTCTATAGTCTCGAAATGTTGTCTTTTCAATGATTTATCTGCGGGAACAAGACAAGTCATAAGGAGCCAGGTCCGGCGAATAGGGAGGTTGCGGAATCATAGAAATCGAATTGTTCATAAAATAATCCAGATTCAGTACCGATATGTGTGTCGGCGCGTTGTCGTGATGGAGGTCCAAGAGTCGTTTGCCCAGAGTTCAGGACTCTTGCGCGTCTTCTTAAAACTTTGCGGTAATATACCTTATTGACCAAAGAACCAGGTGGCAAAAATCCGTGGAAGATTCCCTTGAAGTCGAAAAAAAAAACTCAAAAGAACATTGGATCTGCTATGTCTGAATTTCTTTGACTCTCTCCTTTGAAGCACCACTGGGAGAATTCGGCCTTAGTCTCGATGACTTAAGCATATTCCCATGACTTGTCTCCTGTAATCACGATCTGAGGCAATTCAGGGCTTTCTGCTCTCGCCTGAAGGTTTGATTTGAACATTTTCCGACGAGCGTTCATTTGGAGCGTTCATTTTGGAGCGAACTTCGCTGCCAGTCTTCTGACGCATAAAATATCGATCAAGGCTGTTACAACTAATCCATTAGGTATATCTGCGAAATTGACGGTACCATGTAGTGCCGTTTGATTTTTAACACAGACCTTTATGTTGCTTTAACACAGACCTTATTCGTTGCTTCTTTAAAATCTGTTCCAAAAATTCGCCCAACCTTGTTTTCCTCCAAATTCAAACGATAAACGCCGCCACCAAAAGCTCAACGCAATTAGTTCAATACCTCGAGCAAAGTTTTCAGAATGTTTCTACCTAGAAAAAACTCGTTTACGGCGCATATCACATCATTGCTGCTCTGATATCTTTTTGCGAAGAAATACTTCTTGAGGTTTCCCGTGCGGGGCCAGGTCAGGGGAGTATGGGAGATGGTCGACAATTTCGAATTTTAGTTCGCTCAGTTTGGCCATGCCAAAAGGAGACGCGTAAGCGGACGTATTCTCGCATTCTGCATGTCGGGTCATGGACTATGATGCGTTTCGTCAGGTGATTCAAGAGTGTTGCGTAGTACCCCAGTTATCGCTCTTCTTGTGGTGAGGTAGTCAATTAATACATCATGTTTAATCAAACTTGTGTCACTTCACAACAAGCTTAATCAAAGCACGAGCTTTTTGAAATTGTAGACAGGCGATGCTACAAACGTTTTGGTATATATATATATATATGTGTGTGTGGTTAGTGGTTGATCTTCATGGGTTGTCAAACAAACGTGTGGTGGATGTAGATGAAACGATGGTCTCGTGATTCCTCCATTGTTGATGAATGAATTTATCATTCATTTATTAATCACCTTTGTTAGGTACATAGTCAAATATTGTACATAAAAACACGGTCACTGAGCCATTCTGGTCAGTGATTCAACTCTGGAGCACTCCCTCGCATGATATCTCCCACAATTGTTACAGATACATGCTCCTGTCGGCTCATGGTACCCTTGAGTTTTACAGAGAACATGGTGGAAGCCGTGCACTGCATGAATGAGTTTACATTTTTATTTAATGATTTTTGCATCTCAGCAATGGGTGCACTGCGTCTCCTCTCTCTCTCTCTCTCTCTCTATATATATATATATATATATATATATGATATATATATATATATATATATATATATATATATATATATATATATATATATATATATATATATATATATATATATATATATATATCGTGGACTTGCTCTTGTGGGGCGTCCCTCCACCTCAACTGCGACCCATAATCTTCGGAGCCAAACTTTTTGCCATACAGAAGAAAGATGGGTCAGTGAGGCCAATTGCTTGCTCCTCCACCTTGCGCAGGCTAGCCGCAAAGATTGCTTGTAATAGAACCAGAGACAGGATCCGCGAGGCGACTGGTTCCCACCTTCTCCGAGGAGCTGATCTGACAGGGCAATTGGACGACCTTCGTCCATTGAACGAGTTAACGCTGAACACCCTCGAGTCTCTCCTTAATCTATCGCTGGCACCTCCCGCTCGAAAGCAGGCGCAACTACCCATCTCTAAGGGAGGCCTGGGGATTCCGGATCCACTCATCTCGGCTGGGCCAGCTATAGTCTCCTCCCTTCTCCGATCCGAGAACAACGCCATGGCACTTCTAGACGAGGCCGGCGCTGTTCAGTACAACGACCATACAAGACGCCTACAAGAGGAGCTGGAGACAATTTGCAGTGGTGCCCCGGATAACCCACGGAGCCAACACGACTGGAGCGCGTTGTTACACGAAAAAGTGTATTGCGGCTTACTCACGGGCGCCATGGACGACTCTGCAAAGGCTCGTCTCCGGGCGGTCGCCGCTAAGGGATCCGGGGCCTGGTTGCATGCGCTTCCAAGCGCCCCACTGGGCACCCTTTTGGACGATGAGACGACCAGAATTGGGGCAGGACTTCGGCTCGGCTGTGATCTTGTGTCCTCCCACCAATGCAAATGTGGTCAACCTGTTGACAAGTTAGCCCATCATGGGTTATCGTACCGGGCGGCGGGCCAGACATGCCAGCATTAACGACACTGTTAGCCGAGCGCTCCGATCTAGCGGATTTCCCTGTATCCTAGAGCCCCAGGGTCTCTCCGCCGACAACGGCAAACGCCCTGACGGGATGACTCTAACCCCCTTCAGCAGGGGCAGGATGCTTGTCTGGGACGCCACAGTTACCGACTCATTAGCACCTTCAATGGTCGGTGGCGGGGCGATCTCAGCAGGCCACGCTGGTAATCTAGCCGAGGCGAAGAAGCTCGCAAAATACGCCTCAATAGGTTACCCACATGAGTTTCAACCGCTAGCGTTCGAGACCTTGGGCGGTCCAGACAACCTCACTCGCAAACTCCTTCACAGAGTCGGTGAGCAGCTGAACCTCGCAACTGGAGACAAGAGATCTGCGGCTTTCTTGAGACAGCGCCTTGACCTCGACGTCCAACGCGGAAACGCGGCGTCCGTCCGGGGCACGCTGCTGAAGTGGTCCCAACCCACTCTATACGAGATAGAGTAATATCCTAGTGCACACGTTTGCGGGAGACAATTGTAGCTCCATTTGTATTCTTAATAAATCTAGTTTAATCATATATATATATAGAAAATATTGTGATGATTTATTAATCATTTACAATACGTTTGCACACTCGGCAGTGCTCGCCTTAATAAAAATGGTGGTAAAAAGGTGTCACGTGAGGTTAAGAGTCAGTTGTCCGTGTCCTTGCTTGATGGTAGCCCCCGCTCTTATGGACCCGGTGCGAGCGATATATCCTCAAGGTTCCTTGCAAAGTTAAAACGGTGAGATCCATAAGATTCCTCTTCGTGACGCCGAGCCCCAAGAGCGTCCTCGCAGATTCGGAGTCCCATACACCACTCATTGAGATAGTGATGGATCCGAATCTGCGAGGTTTTTGCGGGTAGGGGAGCGCCGCTCTTAGGAACTCGACGTTATATTTGGCGATCTTGTCTTGCCGTGCTTTTGCCAGGTCCCGGTTCGGGCCACAAACCTCGGCATCTAAAACCCAGACCTCGGTAGGTGTTGTTATTACGAGGTCGGGCTTTAGACCCGGTGCGCCCGGTCGACGGAATACTCGCTCACGAACCACCTCATGACCCCTTTCGCGGAGAAGACGCGCCACGCGATCACAGACGTCGTCATGTCTCTTTATGGTTTGTTTGTGAGTTGTATCGCACATCTGAGCGACATGAGCCAACGTCTCAGGCGCATGACACCCGTGCCTACAACGTTTGTTGTAGCCCGGGCGTCCCCTGGCCAATCTGGCACGCGTTGGTAGTGCGTTGATCCTGAGCTTTAGTAGGTTTAAATACTCCTTACCAGATAGGTAGGGCATACCCTTAATCCAGTAATGTACAAAGGGCGTTTCGTGTGCTTTCAACAATTGATTCAACCCACAGCGCCAGTTCTGCTTACCAAAAATGGCCCACTAAGCATACTTATTTAACAGCGTTCTTCAATTGAGAAAGAACACTCACACCTATTAAAAGTTTGAGAATAGGTTGAGGCTATATACGCCCCAATACCTCTAATCATTCGCTTTACGGGATGAAATTAAAAATGTACGCTTGCTATCCTGAGGGAAACTTCGGAAGGAACCAGCTACTAGATGGTTCGATTAGTCTTTCGCCCCTATACCCAGATCAGATTATCGATTTGCACGTCAGAACAACTTCAGACATCCACCAGAGTTTCCTCTGGCTTCATCTTGACTAGGCATAGGTCACCATCTTTCGGGTCTCAAACATCACGCTTGTAGTCTACAAATGCCAGAAAGCATAAGTAGCTTATCGCTTAATCATGGAACAACCACAAATAACAATACGTTTGCATTTCACTTCGCCTTCGGGTGATTAAACCCAATGACTCGCGTGCCATTTGAACTCCTTGGTCCGTGTATATACACACACATTAGGACGTATCCTTACGTGAATGAAAACATACATTTTTTTTGCTACGCTTAATCTTATGTGTTTGGATTACGTATTGAAATTGTGTTTTTCCCATTATCAGGGAGTAACTAGGACTCCATTTCCAGTTCGAGCATGTTTTCCCGTTATGCTCGCAAATTATGCTTGCTGTGGGTACTTGCTTCGCAAACGGAAGTTTTATCCGATGTGTGAACTCTCTATAGCTACATTCTCTAAGTCCATCGACCATGGGTGGCAAGGACACGATATAGACTATGTGGCGAAGACACATTCACACTGTCGTATTATCGTAGTTCGTTCGACGACTGTCAGTGCTAATAACTGTACGAATAGGTGACTGCCATGAACTCCGCAGCGACTGGTTAACGTCGCGGGCCTGGTCAACCAGGGCTACGAGTCGGGACCTGCCTGCTGCGTTGGCCTACTAGACATAATGATAAGGAAAACCCTCGGGACGAATTATGCCGTGTCTTTCTCGGCCTTCTCGAGTATTCGAGCGCAGTCGAGCAAGAAGGCGGTCTGTCGCGGCCTGGCTCAGGACATAGCGCAATCGATCGACAGGAAATGTGCAGTCCAGACTCTCAGCTGGGCCTTCAGATCCAACACATAGACGAAGGCAGGAGCCTAACAGGAACCGGCCGGAGAGAACGTTCGTGTTTACGTGTGCTTGCACGGGGACGATATTATTTCGATAATACTTTGAAAACACGTGATCGTGAATTGTCGGCGGATGAGACCGCTGCTAGATAAAGACTTCCGAAAAGAAAACTTGACAGTTTAGATCTAACAATAGCGGTCTTGTTACTATTGCGGCTGCTTTAGTAGCTGTGTTACTACTAGATAACTATTCCCACATTGCTTTAGTTGCTTTACTTTTTGTCACCTATTCATCGTATCAATCAATCTATAATGGCAGTTGTTAAGAATAACTCATATTTTATTGATTAAATATTTAGTTATTTATATCATTTCCGGGAACTTCGACTCTGAAGTTCGCTCTTAAAAATGGGTTGACAGGCAGTGCAATGTTGCTACCTTTTGTAGCCGATATCTGCGAATAACAGATGCGTCGTTAAGATGAAGCTCTATTATTGGGATCTCGAACGTAGCGAGCAGTCGAATGTTTACTCCGGCTTAGCTAGTTTCATCCCAGTTCAGTTTTGCTTTCAATTACAGCACATATATATCTATACGATTCCATGTGGATAATATTATTGTCTCTGCATGTTGTGAATACTATTCAGGCCTACCCACTGCTAGCACATACTTTTGATAGTATATGTAATATTCGAGAGAATAGAGATTAGTGTGAATTACTTTATTATTGAGTAAGTAAAATGCAAATATCTATTTTAAGCACTTACACAGCTTTGAATAACTTACATAGATCAACATATATACATGTATTCGCGTGTTTTTTTAATCATTTAGATCATGGCATTTCGGTTTGATTTACTTCCGTGTAGTGGACTAGGCAGCTATCTATAATAGGCCAGACGGTATGGTGCAATACCTGCAACTCTTGTGTCATGAGTCGTAGGTTCTAGTCCGGCATGACGCTTAATGGGTGTCTGCCGATCCGACTGCTGTTGCCCAATGTAAGGACGAACATTTTGTTTGCTCATTTTGTATTAAGCCATGACTGAGTTGACCTCTTCCGGTCTCTCACACTGTGCAAAGACGTCAGACGCGCCAAGGTCTGCAATTCGTCCAACGCAACGGGAAGAGCGAAAAGATATCTATTAGGGGAAGAAAAAGCTCAATTAACACGAGTGGACGACACCGTCTGAGTACCATCTGAGTACAAAGCGATACTTGACCATAGATCTCTGACAGGAGGGGCAGAAAAGAGCAGTTCGAAGGTTGGAGAACAGACGGCTCACTTTGATTCTCGGCAACATACGTTGGACCAAGTTTTATCGCATGATTGTCCTAGTAATACTAAACATGTAATGGATTTAAATGGCAAAATGAAATGTACTTTTTTTTAATTTGTTGTTGTTTGGAGGTATTCAGGGGACATCTCCTTAGCATCCTCCATCGTGCGACATTAGAACGTGCGACGTCTATCGTTCCCGAATTGTCTCTACGACTCATTACGGTGGTCGCTTAGAGGTCGCATTTCTAACAAGACATTTTATTATGCATGTGTCTTCTCCAACTACGACGCGAATTATTTAAGTGGTTGTAAACCTGTAAAGCCAATATCTCATTTATTTCGTTTATGCTCTTTGAATAATTTTTACATGTAATAAATATGAGTGTATTATATTTCATTATTACTGCTGGGTTAAGCTTAGGGTATATTCGTAGCATGCTGTTAGGTTTACCAATCATTTTGCTGGCCAGAGATCAATCATCTCAGGAAAAAAACTGGAAACTTGATTTTGGAATCGAAGGCTAGGCTTACAACAACGAAGTTGGCAAGTATATATACAGGTAGTTCAATAAGTTCTTAGAATGAAAACCGAGAATTTTCCAAATCATGTTTTTAAATTTTTCTTATTCGATATACTCCCCGAGAAGCTCAATACACTTTTCCCACCGAGATTTCAGAGCTTTCATACCTCTTGAGTAGAATTCCGCGTCGTTAGACTGAAAATAGGCATTGACAGCAGCCTCTTCATTGCTGGAAAAACGCTTTCCACCGAGACTATTCTTCAAATGTCTGAAGAGGAAATAATCAGAGGGGGCCAGGTCTGGAGAATAGGAGGGTTGTTCAATAAGTTCGAACCTCAGTTGGGCCAGTTTGCCGATGCTTGCCGGGACTTGTGTGCAGGAGCATTGCCCTGGTGAAACGGGACAACCTTCTTCTGCAAAGCGGGCCGTTTCACGATGAGTTCTTGCTAACGGCAGTCCAACAGTCTTGCATAATATTCTCCTGTGATCGTTTTACAGCTCTTAAGGTAGTCGACCAGCATTATTCTACGTTGGTCTTAAAAAACTGTAGCCATCACCTTTCCGGTCAATGCCGTGTCCGCACCCTCTTCGGGGGTCCTTCATCAGGTGCACACCATTGGCAAGATGCTTCTTGGGTCTCGGGAGTGTAGTGATGAACCCGGCTTTCATCGACGGTCATGAATCTGCACCAAAAATCCGACAGATTGTTCGACATCTTGGCCAAATTTCGCTGTAAAGCCAAAACAGGCGCGTCTTTTTGGCCTTGGTTGAGCAAATGCGGCAGCCATTTTGCTCTAAGCTCTTTCATCTTCAAGTTTTCGTGTAGGATAAAAATGCACACTGCCTAAACTAATCCCTAATGTCTCCGCTATTTCCTTAATGTTCATTCGCTTATCTGTGCCAAGAATTGTTTGCACTTTCTCTACGTTTTCCTCATCAGTTGCCGTTTTTTGGCCTCCTGGACGTAGTTCATCCTCGGTGCTCCTGCGACCTCTTTTTAACACATTTATCCAGTTGGAAACAGTGGCGAAACATGGCGCAGAGTCACTGTACGTCTCGTCTAACTCAATTTTTACTTGGGTCGCATTCCAACCTTTGAAATAAAAATGCTTGATAACCACTCGAAACTCTTTTTTCTCCATTTTTAAAAATCACGCCGATACGTTGCACGGGAAAAGCTATCAAACGAAATCGCAACGGCCAATCACCATAATATATTGAGTGCTAGCAGTCGAAAAGTTTCAGTTCCTATTAGCGGTGAAAGCGTGCCAAAATTCGAATTCTAAAAAGCTCATTCTAAGAACTTATTGAACTACCTGTATATATATACACCGAATTGATCTCACTTAATTTATGTGCGAATGTCTATGTATGAGCACATTCATGTCAATTCAAAAGAAGAGAGAAATAGTTTGTGTGTGAGCATATTTAAAACACTATGCTTTAGCTGACGATACGTTGCGATAGGGCGTTTTGCGAAGACTGAGGGATTTCCTTTCAACCTCTACAGCTGTCTGTAGGGCTTTACTCTTGCAAAATTAGCGAACTGACCGTTGCTGTTTGGTACTACGCCAAACGTCAGATGTGCAGCAAAGAAACGTGTGGCTGAATCCGTGAACTGCGAATCTTGTGTAGGCCGCGCGTGTGGCTAATTCCTTAAGGAAACCCTTATATTCGCTGTTCGTATGTTGTATAGCTACTGTGAGGGTGAACGTTCTATCAGCTGGATCGCGTAACTCGAAGGTCAAACAATTGCTCCAAAAGCTTCAGTTAACTCTTGCACGACCCGACGGAATATCACTGATCAGCAGCCAGAGCATGTCCTTCGGGGGAGAAAAAGCAATTCAATGCCGGTTTCCGATAGGCAACTTAAACTCTGCTGCTACAGAATAGAGGAGAAGATGCGGGCCATTTGACGTACCTGGCTAGTTGAATCTCATATATATATATATATATATATATATATGGCTTAGAGACAAATTTTTGCGGTAACAATAACCGGTCTGAATTCATTAACATGACGTCAGCGACTATTACTATGATTAATGACCTAAATGATCGGTGCCGATATATTGGCGCAAATCATGAAAGGTGCGATCATAATATTAATAATTGGTTTGCTGCAAACCCTGCAAGGTGTGCGTATGTCTGTCGTCCATAGCAGGGAATAACAATGGCCACTTAGTCATTAGGATACTAATACTAATCGTGTACGCGTCAGTGATGAACACACCTGACGATAGGTTAATGACAAGTTCTCCATGGGTGGGATTCTGTCATATAATAATGATATTGGAATGGCGATACTGATAGTAACTGATAATGATGGTGGCGGCTATGATGAGCAGTGCTAATTGCATTATGGTATTGGTGTTCTGAGTACGGGCCAGAACTAGATAAGTGACTAGATTTACATCGCAATGAGGGGAGCAGCTGTTGAAATGAGGGCTGTTCTGTTAGTTTGTTCGATTACAAAGGCACTCTAGCAGTTTATTTATTTTGCCTTCCAGCCTCTTTCCACCCTTTATTCGGCACATAAAGGCTTTTCTATTACATTATATATATATATATATATATATATATATATATTTTTTTTTTTTTAAAGATTTTTAGTAAGGCTATTGCCCGTGTATGTTTTTTTCATGGCATGGCTAATTGTAATCCACTCCGGCATTTACCTTGTCTAAATTGAAAACCATGCAAACCAATTTAAGAGTGGTCGGTCTGGGTCTCGGACCCAGTCCGACCGACTGCAAGGCAAATGCTTTGCCACTAAGCCATCTTGCTCGGTGTATATATATATATATATACACATTTGATTATTAAATCGTTTGTTAAACGGCTAAAGTTTACAGTGTACCGTCGACCAACAACTTTATAAGCACGATACTTTCCCTCTTTTCTACTGCTGTTCGTTCTTGTGACTGCTTTGTTCTTCTATTATTCGATTTTCTTCGTTTTCGTTTGCTCGTGCCGTTTTCGTGAACGTTTTTTCTACCGTACGGCAAGCGTGGTGTCTTATACGTTGATACTGTCGCCGTCGTCTTTGTTGTGCGAGCACCCGTCGTTAACGGACGCGCCGCCAGCGCTCTCGGCGTGTGTAGGCCAGCTTGAAGTCGGAATTGTCTTGGCGTTCGTAGACAGACGCAATCCCATGGCGAAGCCGCGTTGCGCTACGCCGAAGATCGTACAACTTCTACTACTAGCTACAAGAAAAAACACTCTGACATTACAGCACGGAGGCAAACAAAAAATACGAATCATTTGTCTGAATTTGATTCGTTTGCGACAACTACTCAGTCCTATAATGTAGCATTGTCCCTTAATATATCATCAGGACAACCTACACGATTACTGGTATACATATACATGTATGTATGTATATATATGTATATATATATATATATATATATATATATATATATATATATATATATATATATATATATATATATATATATATATATTTATATATATATATATATGTGTCGGATCGTTACGGTAGTTCCATCACTTACGTTGTCCCATCTATGAGGGAAAAAGGAGGAGAATCTGTGCTAGCAGCATACATACCGACCTGTCATCGCGGCGTCGAGCCCCGTACTTTATGCGTCGCTGCCATCGTCACGAAAAACTACTTTGACTCTCTCCCTTTCTTGGCCTTTCTTTCGTCCGTTTGATGCAGCCTCTTTATTTGCTTGTTTCTTATTTATTATATCTGAGTTAACTCTGATATAATTTCATGTCTTCTGTCGAGCGGCCTCTGTCCCGTACGTCCTCCATACCACGCACATGCGCTTGTGAGTTATTTATCGCTTCATTCTACTTCTCTCTGTCTCTCTCTTCTGCCCCTTTACTTTTGTTCGCCCTCTTCCCTCGCTACCCTTTATTCATCAATTCATATTAGAATCTTGTGTAAGTAAACGTGTTAATGTTTTCAGTCTAGAACAGCCCTGGTCTGCACAATTCGACAAGAGATCTTGCAATTGAGATTGCGTTGCCCTGCTAGACGTCAATTGTCAAAGTCTCAGGCGAAGGAATTGTGCGGCTTTCTTGTCCCCAGTAGTTGTCTCTAAACGTTCGCCCAATATAGTTCACCCTCTAGTCGTTTCTCTGCTCTCGTTAGATCTATCATCGATGCACTATTCCACAGTAGGCCGCGTGTTGACGACACCAGGCGAGTCAGTCAAGTAGCTCCAGTGGTGGCCACCAGTCAGCAGACGTCAGGGGTCAGTTTTTCCAATCGATCTTTCGAAAAGTCGACATCGACACTGGCGCTGTTGCCGCTCGGAGGCAAGCATCAATAGGGTTCGCTAGGGTTAGATTTCACGGTGGCAGCCGAAGAGTATATCTGTAAGAGTATCTGTAAAACGACTGAGAATTAATTCCACTGGGTACCGATAGTCAGAGAAGAAGTCGTGTTCGTTATACATATATGATCCTGCAAAGGTTTTAAAAATACGCTTGTGAATTCATATGTAAGGCGACGATGAAAAACTGAAGCCCATACGCAGGCATATAGACATATAGTGCCTGACGTCAACTGTCAACTTTCGAATCAGTTCGTTGGCGGACTGCTCGCTGGCAAGTGGAAGCGAGTCGAAACCAAAACGCGCGTTTACGGAAAACGTGATGCGTTCGTTTATGTTTGTTGTAATAACAGCTTTAAGCGCAGATTGAGAGCAGACACACGGGTTCAAAGAGTTTTAAGTAAAACCCGTTATGGATAAAGCCTCATCCAAGGTGATTTTGGGTGATTGTTATCAAAAGTTGCTGTAAGGGAACATTCGAAAACAGCGACCGAACAAATAAATTTGAATTTTGTTAGAACAGCAATCGAGCAGTAATCTCAACAAAAAAGACGCAACATCTTTCCAGTATATTCTAGAAATGTTGAACTTATTGAAAACCCACGGGTATTGCACGCGTACTTACTACTTTGTCTTCCCTCATTTACCTTCTTTTCTCTTGTAGGTAGCTTGGGCCAATTCTAAGGTAATTGTGTGATTTTGCCACTGCAGTTGTTTGTCTTGGAGGGGCAACGGTCTCTCTCGATCCGCATTGTACTTTGAAAATGTAACTGCTGTGCTCGTTCATACTCCTGGTAAAATGTTAGCTTCTTTCTGATCTTTATGGAGACCTCGAGTAGGATTTTACGTTTCTATGGGTGGGTTCAATTAGGTGATCAGGTGCTTCGCAAACACTTCTGTATTGTAACTGCGAAATGTCAAGTCCAGTGGAGAAACCATTAGCAATTTAAACATATGGATCAACATAATCATGTATGTTACGTCGAAGACGTTGCTATTGTCAGCTAAATATATTTAATTGCTGTTGCACTGCTGCTGCTGCTGCTCGCGAGGCCCACTTGTGTACAATGTGTGTAATTGGTAATGTCACCACTGTCGTTGCCGATAGTGATTGTCATGTGATGATGATGATGCTGATGATGGTTATATGATGGTCATACTATGATGATGATTGTGATGAATATTAAGTTGCTGCTTCTTTGGTCGTCGACTTTGCCGTTGCGCTACGTGGACAACGACACTAACAATGTTTCCTTCGTTCGGTTCTCTCTCTGGTTTTGTGGCTTTCTTCTTTTTTGTTTTCTCTTCTGTGGCTTGCAGGCGCTATTGCCGAGGTGCGCGTGCTGCTGTGACCCCGGGGCAGTGCCGGGCCCGCTGTCCCCGATGGAGCTGCAAGAGATGCGCTACATCCCGCGGAGGCCGAACGAGCTCGCACTCGATGACCACGGGGGGCGTGATTCTCCTCCGGGCGGCGACAGGGGCGGCGGCGACGACCGCGACCACCGGGATGATGATGATCACCACCACCACCACTATCACGATGGCTCGGCGATGTCGAACGGCTCGACCGACGCACAACTCGGGCGTCATCATCGGCCTTCAATGGTGCGGCCGCGGTCGTCATCGCCCCAGTCGCTAGACTCGCAGGGTCGTCCTCTGCCTCCGCTGCCGCTGCCGATGATGTCGCCGGCGTTGAGCGGCTGCACGCTGAGCAGCACCTCGGATCAGCAGTGGGAGCGCTATTCGCAGTGGCTGCACTGCATCGCCGTCGTGACGTTCGACCTCGAGCTCGGCCAGGCGATCGAGAACATCTACCCGCCGTGCGCGACGCTCAGCGAGCAGGACAAGCTCAACATCTGCTATCTGGCGTTTCCCGACAGCAACTCGGCGTGCATGGGCGACACGCAGTTCCACTTTCGGATACGACGCGAGGACATCGGCGACCGCGCGTCGCGCCTCACCGAGGACCAGCTGCACTTCAACGACATGGTGCCGCCGGGCCTTCAGATCGACGCCGACTATCTGTACGGATTCGCCTACTTTCGACAGGTAAGCGATTGGAACGGCTTGAAGTAACCTGAGGAAGCTAGTAGCTAGCTAGCAATAGGTGTTCTGTGGCTTGACTCACCGTTCTCGGTAGTAGGTCTTTTCTTAGTAATGGTAATGAATAGTGGAACATTTCTTCAAGATTGGTCGGGGGAAAGGGGGTCTAGACATAATCGACCCCACTTGCTTGGAGTGTTGAGTGGTGGTAGGAGACTATTTGATGGACGAAGTCGTCATTATGCCGATTTACCCAAGGCAGCAGGGTGCCATTATATTGTCTTGTTCTTTTTAGCCAACTTTAGCTGCATATGCTGGGCCAATTTCGACTTTCTCCCGCAGCAGACGAATGTAACAGCAGGGCAATCGGGTTCAATTTGGATTTGCAATAAAGGGGTAAGATCGTTGTAGCCCTCAGTAAAACCACTACAGCGGGTTGACTGTGGTGCAGGTCGTATGTACTCATGGCATCTTGCGCTATATGATATATATATATATATATATATATATTAATATTCCCGCAGCAGACGAATGTAACAGCAGGGCAATCGGGTTCATTTGGATTTGCAATAAAGGGTAAGATTGTTGTAGCCCTCAGTAAAAACCACTACAGCGGGTCTACTGTGGTGCGGGTCGTACCCGTCGACCGTCGTGCGGGTTGATTTTGCCATAAAGGGGTAAGCTTGTTGTAGCTCTCAGTAAAACCACCACAGGTGCAGGTCGTATGTACTCATGGCGTCTTGCGCTATATGGCATATATATATATATATATAACATTTTTTTTTCGAGAGAGTGGCCAGCACTTGACAAACGATATCACAACGATGACTTAACGATTGCGCAATGGCTAATTACCACGGCGGTCTCCCCCGCTGCAGATGCTCCACGTGCAATTTCCTAACGTGCAAATACTCGACACGCGCTACCGCAGCGACGACCTAACGATTGCGCAATTGCTAATCAGCCCAGCGAGTTCTGCTGGCGCTGCAGAT